>JAAXCT010002214.1:0-88415 GCA_012490785.1 Eragrostis nindensis
TTAGCTGGGGAGGATTCCATGTAACAGGCGGGAGGTCCGTGAATCTGAGCCTGGTCTGTGGCCCTGCAGCATCTGCACCACCTGGTGCATGGTTGGGCGCAGCCTGCAGCGCCGGGTTGGGCTCGATGCACCACAACGCCGCGCGCGCGAATCGCTCCGCCCTCTCCATGTCCTCCTCCCGCCACCGTGCAGCATCAGCGCCGCCTTCCTGGCGGTCACCCGATGACCCGAACAGCGTCGTCACCGTCCTGTCCCAGGTGGTCGGGCGCCACCGGCACCTCGCACCTCCGGCAGCAGACCATCTCCAGCACACGACGCCAAAGCTGTACTTGTCCGCCTTGTTGGTGTCCACGCGCGGGCCGCGGCGCGATGTACCCTCTGGTTCCCCTGACGTTTGTGACCGTGGCGCGCACCTGCTGGCCCCCAGCAGCTAGCTTAATTGGAGATCCGATCGAAGTCGGTGATCCTCGGGACGCCACGGCCGTCGAGCAGGATGGATGTGGGATGTCGCGTCGCAGTGGATGATCGATCGGGGCGGTGCAACCCGTCGTGGAGGTACTCCAGCCCGCGGGCGATGGCGAAGAGGGCGCCGCCCGGCGATTGGGAACGAGGCGGAGATGAGCGAAGCAGGGCAGCGCCATCGCTGTGCATGGTCGCCTTGCGCGCAGGCTGGCTAGCTACTGCTTCGTGTCGCCTGCCCAAACACTGCGCTCTTCCTTTGTTCGGCGCGGCGGGGCCGTGACACTACTACGTGTCGCGTGCGGAAATGGCGCCGGGCACAACACGTACGCCCCCCTCCCGAGTCCAAGTCTCTCTGCACCTGCACGTACGGTACGGACGTGCATTCCATCCGCGACCATGCCCGTCAACGTCCTGCGTTGCCCGTGCCGTGGACGGGTCGTCGGCTTTCCTTGTCGTACTCCGCGACCGACCATCTTTCTGCCACGATAGTACAGCCAGCGAGAGCATGACCCAAGTCGTGCAGTGAGGGCAGCGCGGCCGGTCGGGTCATGGACGTTTCGGGTTTGACGACGCTTGAAGGGTCTGATCTGGTCCATTGGTGCCCATGTCGTACAGGCATAAACAGTCAACCTGCCGCCCCAGGGTCGTTGAGCTCGGGCGTGTCGTGCAGTGCACTCGTCCTTTTGTCAGGAACGAGGAGGGCGGTGATGAAGTGCACGGGCGTCGGGCAGCGTCCTTGAACATGCAGTGCAGTACAGCAGCCTCCTCCTTGAATCACCACGAGATCATCAATTCTCAAGTAAATCGATATCATGCTTAAAATGTTTGGTCGCAAGACTTGCTCATTGCTCCGCACTACCAGCCGGGACGGCAATCGCCGGCGTGGCTCATGAACCAACACCGACCTCCTGCTCAGCTGATCCCCAATTGCCAATGTCACCGCCGCGCAAAAATTACTTATAGCTCAAATTAAACGGCACTCCCTCCATACTCATATTAAAGGTCGTTTAAGACATGATTTAGCTTACAAAGAGTAATTACAACCCAACAACTCTGATGTTTTGTAAAAGGTAATAATTACTTGTAGCTGAAAATAAGTAAACCAACAACACCGGATGCAGTGCCCCCAAGGGGTCCACTCGACATTTGGACATTAGAAGAACTAATGTATATAACCAGAATCTTTGAATTGGATTAACCTTATGGTAAAGATAAGAATTATATAGTTATGTGGTACTATTGTTATCTCTGTGTCTACAAAGAATGGATCATATAATACAGTCTGACAAAATCCTGTTCTCCAGGAGACAGTATTGCTAATGAGGAGGTGGAGGGTGAAACACTAATGAAAACATACATAAAGCACAATAAAATTACAATGAGGGCAGTGTCATTCTGTAAATATGGCTGTAGCCCTTTCCCGGGACTCAGAGCTCCAAGACGTCGCATTTGTTGCAGCGGTAATCGGTGTCTTGAGGCCCGTATTCTTGTTAAGTATGGATTTCACAATTTACATAAACGGGGAAGAACTTGTGGGGAGGGTTTAAGGCTTGGGATCATATGCACAAGGCAAAGAATCAGGTTGGACTCAAGCAGAGTGTAACTGGTAAATAGCTTCATTAGGTTGTCAAGACCTTCGGGATCAAACTTCCTGGCAAAAAGATAGCATGGCCTCTTTGATCCATTCCACAAACATGGTTTCTGCATCATAAGCTTCTGCAATAGAGAAAATAGCACACCAACCATCAATGGTGGTCAGATTTCACCGTTTCATAGATGTGAAATACATTTTAGGAGTTCGCTTATAATCCATGATGAAGTTCACGAACAATTTATTTATTGTCCTCAACAACCAATAATGAAGATATATTGATGTGCTCACCTGGTCATCACTTGTCACATGGAAGTTCTCATCAATAGCCTGTGCAACAGAAATGTGCATCAAATTATATGGGCATGTGGACCATGTGGTAGATGAAAAACTCATATAGCTATGAAAAACATACTGTTAAATTCTTTAAGAGGTCGTAGGTGACATCAGCGGCTTTGTATGACCTTGGATGCCATTTTCCCTCGGACCAATCCACATGCGTGACCGACCAATTAGCAATTCCGCCAGGATCTACCATCTGAAATTAGGACACCACATTTAGCAAGCAAACCAAGGAAACATAAGCTAAACTTCAGTTCAATATATTATGAGCACCGACATTGAACAGTGTTGGCAAATAATGCTCGTCTGCAATACAGTTGCGCCCTTCTGCTGGCTGCAAATCAGAAAAAAGGTCATTGCCTTGTCAAAAAAAGACCTACCAGAAAAGTATCTGTGAAAACTGGCAAAATGATAATCATGAGCAATGGTTCAGACTTGATAAATGGGTACTGGAACAAGCTCAATTGCTCAAATGCATGAACCCTCTCAGGTAGGCCGAAGGAACATTGCAGTGAACACAATTTTTCAATGAAGTATTCAACTCTTTGCTTCAGTTTCTTCATGATTAGTTTTCGAGATAGTTTTCATGGATTGGTTTGAAGTCGTTTGCATTTTTACGAATCACAGAGGTGTTTCTCTCTCCAAAAGGGCCTTGAGGTAGTGGCCGAATTTCTGTATTAAAGTTTCTCTATCACAACAGTAGTTTTCATATTACATATTGATCTTACCGTCAACCTTACAGTGAAACAGAGACGTATTGTACGAGTGTTTCCTGTTGAAATGCTTGGTATCTGATTTCATACTATTGACTAAATAATTAAAGACATAAGACGACAAAATACCTTGCAATATAGCTTGAACTTCTTGTAGTAAAGGTTGTCTGCCAGAATCAGTAAAGCATGTCTCCGTGTAACTGCAAACCACTGTAAGACCAGCAAATTACACAGCATTTAAGATCACATTTCGGTAGTCAACATGTTATGATCAATTTTAAGTTTCTGACAAATGATATAAAATGAATAAATTTGTACCAGCAGGTATTCTATGACCTAACAATTTACTTCAGAGAAAAAGCTGTACCTGGGCACCCTTTCTAAAGTCCCTCTGCTCTATTTCAGAAGCATCTCAAAAGAATACCTTCCACTGCCATGTGGACCTGGATCCTTGAAACTGGAAAAAGAAAACAAGGTAGACAAATCAAAATGAGGGATACGAGCATCTTCAGATATGAAACAAAAGGGGAAAAAAAAACTAATAACAATACTTGTGGTATGAAGCACAAAGTCACATGCCAATGCCACATGT
The DNA here is from genome assembly GCA_012490785.1 of Eragrostis nindensis. NCBI lineage: Eukaryota > Viridiplantae > Streptophyta > Magnoliopsida > Poales > Poaceae > Eragrostis > Eragrostis nindensis. The sequence goes on from JAAXCT010002214.1 coordinate 3,701, forward strand.
TCAATCACCCCCCTTTATTTCTCATCTTTTCCAAACAAATTTGAAATATAACTTCCAGTGTGTTCTTACCAATCGATGAAGCTAACGTTCGTTCCCATCAGATAGTTGTATACATAATCAAATGAATGAAGCGGAACACAGCTGTGGAATGAAGCAAAGATGGCTTAAATATAGAGAATAAAGTATAAAAAAGACTCACATAGTCAGAATCCTAACCTGTCAGAAAGCAAGACAAAAAATGATTATCCACATCTTCCAGTGCGTTTGCTAATAGTCTCTTCTCGGCATCAACCATGGAAATCAATCCCCATACTACCTGCATAACGAATACATACTCTGCTCAGATTTAATAACAAACAAATATAACATAACGCAAGCAATAATCCATTAGGAGATAACCCAACTAAATATGTCAAGGATAAGAATACTTTCAGTTTGCAGGCAATAGATTCAACAATTAACAATAGTATCCTCAATCTAAATTTCTAGTAGTGGTTTCGGTCCTCGTTGCCGTGTGCCTTATATAATAGAATTGCTGAAAAATCGTACAAAAATTCCTTCATGCAGGCAATCCTTAACATGTCACATTCATAGGTTTATACGCCTATGCCTGAAGCGTGTAACTATTGTTTAGCTATTGCTGAGTGCTGCAACACTGGAGTAAACTCCCTAGTAAAAGAAACTATGCGATGGCACCCAAGGTATGCCACTTAGTCATCAACAGATTCATTGTTTATTGAGAGAAAATGTATGAAGCACAGAGGTAAGTTGTTACCGCATCACTGTGAATATCTCGACCAACAAACAAAGGACTAGAATGAACAGGCTTTTCACGTGATGCATGCACATATATCGAATATCTTCCCTCCTGTCCCTGTTTAGAGAAGTCAGAGTGTATTGGTCAATGGTCAAACTTCAAAAATACATACTGAGAAAACGATGAGCATTGGCAACTAGTTGTTTCCCAGGAACCAAGCAGGTTGGCTATACATCTACGCGGAGAAAGATTGCTGATGTGTTGCAGTTAAAAAAAATGCAAAGACCCTTAAAAGGTTTATACTCCTTAAATGGCACAGTGACATGAAGTATATCCAGACCAACCTCTAAAAACTTCTCCCACAATTTCTCGAAGGGCAATGATCCAGGTGTCAAGAACATAAAAGCGATCTTTGGAGTCTTTGACACGGGCATCGGCATTGCAAGGATATCCCTAATAACTACAGATGAAATAATCTCCTCATCTGTCCGCTCCCGTCGGCCCATGGTAGGGAGCCAATCCGTCAAAGGAGAACATACACTTGAACCAAAGAGGTAGCATTGAGAGTAGCGCCGTGGTGGGTACACATACCCCAATCAATATGAAACAAACCATGGATAGGAGCATGAGTATCCACATGGGCTTCCTCGCAGCAGCGCGGTGGCGCTGAGGTGCCATGACAGTCATGTCCTTGCTGCCCCCACTGACAAACTTCTGGGAATTCAATTCCCCCTGTATCTTCAGATCATTGTCACCATCAAAATCTGGCTATACGAAACGGCAGCCAGGCTCCAATAAAGTTTCAGGCAACTGATACTTTCCTGCATTTGAAATATAATGTAAGCAAAGCATCAATCCGCGTATCCATTTATGTCACTATGTGATAAAGCAAAATCAAGAATGCTCCTACATGCATCTCTTGCGACAAGCAGCAAAGCAATTATCCAATTCGGTCCTAAGAAAAATCATCCAGCTGCGGTATGCTCGTGTCTGATCTAGCACATAATCCAATGAACCCCTACGCAACTAGTATGCTAATTGCTATTCAGCCATGATCTATCCTGAATTAAGATGCAAGTTACTATGAGACAGACACCATTAAGCCGAACAATTCAAAGATCCAAGCTTCTTAAGCTTGTCGTGCAATTTTGCTGAAGTAGGTGATCAACATGTCCAAATCAGCTGACTTCCGCAAAAGACAGTGGTTAAGCCCACAGGGAGGCTCACGAAAAGTCAAGCTCTGACCAAATCAAACCAAACCACTTCATCTCAATCGCATTAGCGTCTCGATCCAGTCACCGCCACCACCACCAACCAAACCACGCCCAGCACCATAATTCATTCGTAACTTACGTAATAATCGAAATTTACATCCAAACCAGCAGAAAAACAACCCAAATCGCACGGAAAGCCTCGAGCTTTCCAGCAACAGCAACAGAGCCCAATGCGGGGAGCAAACGAGCAGGGTGGGAGCTGGAAACACAGCACAAATGGCACGAACCTAGTACCCGATTGGTGAGCGTGAGAGGCACGCCGGGCAAGGGGTCACCGCCGCCTGTGAGCTCGGCGTCGCCGGCGGTGGAGGGGATCTGGACGCTGGAGCCTGCAGAGATCGGATTCACAGGCGGGGCCGTGGAGCTGGAGCTGACGAGACGAGGGAGGAGATGAGGCGGTGGTATAAACAAAAGGATTAAATAAGATGGAAATGGCAGTAGTAATCCTTGGTTAAGGGCTGGATTACTGGAAGCTAGAATGGAGGCAGGCTGGAAGAAGAAGAGAGGACGGAGCAAGTGTGGGGGTTGCAAATTTCGGATTAAGTAAAGCCGGGCGTGTACTTTGCGCCTGGGACCCCGCAAGCTTTATCTTTTTGGAGCTCCGGTGGATTAGAATTAAGTATCCTAGTGTTTCGTATCAAGGTTTCTAGATTAGTGGTTTTTTTTGCAAGTGCCGACTATTTAATCATCTCAGACAACGCTTTCAGATCAACCATGACCCAACATTCTCTTTTTTACACAGATTTTAATGGCATATACGATCAATACGAAAATTAAAGTTGTCTCTTGTTGACCGTGTACTACCTCCGTTCGCGAATTCATGTCGTTTCCGACAAGGGACATGAACTAAAAATGAGCTAGTCGGCTGTGTCGGAACGACATGAATAAAAAAACGGAGGGAGTAGTTTCTTTTCCAAGAGTATCGTGAACGAGCATATACTACTTGGTATGGTAAGGTTGACCGTTACCTCAGCGGGGTTCCAAATTCTAAGATTTTACCGCTACATTCTCCCCAGGTACAATTGTCCAGGAGAATGTTATCCTCATACTGTACTAAAAGAGGAATACCTTTGCTTGAATACTCATCGTTGCAGCTACCTTTCACAGTACATGTGCAGGTCGATTCCAGGTACGCGATTTGCAGACACTGAAGAATATTCGCACGATGCCAAGATTACAACCTTTGACTAGTTATGGATCGCCATGAAAAGAGAAGCGAAAAAGGCCCAGATCTACCTAGTAGCAAGAATACTATTCCATCTCAAAAAAAAAGAATACTATTCAGGAAAAACGGAACAAATAAAAATGTACAATTTAGATGTGTGGAATATCCCAACATTAACAGAAAACGAAAGTGGTTTCAGGCTGTTCCATGTAACATAAGCATCCAAACAAGCAAGATGCATATGGAGACAAAATTAGGTGGGCTGGCCATGCGGTGGGTGGGACATGGCTGCTTCCATCTCTGCCATCCAACGCTTCCAAGAGGATCTCATGCATCAGCATGCTTCCAAGTCCCAATGGTGATGCAGATATACCTGTCTGGTCTACGATTTGTGCGAAATCCAGTGTGCAGTTTCCTTGTAAAGCTAGGAGTACTGTTGTAAATCCTTCCTGCGAAAACTGTTATCCGTTTAAGAAAAGGGATCAGGTAGTTCTTTCACACATTTCAGCCTGTTCGGCTGGAGGAAAAGCGGCCGGCTGCTGCTGCTTCTCCTCTGCTGCTACAGTGCTGTTTCCTCCGCTACAGTGTTCCTCTCTCACAAAAACTTCAACTGCAACTGCAACTCATCCTCCAACCGAACAGGCTGATTGTTTACACCAGCTAATTCTCTTTTGACCTCAGGGAACATGGTCCATTTACTACTCCGTCCCATTCTCGCAGTCCCAGCCACCCCCTCCTCTGAACCGAAAGCTTACCCTTATTCACTTCAATACTCTATCGATCCAGGTAAACCCTGCAGTAGTACAATGTTCAAAAAGATAACTTGTGAAATTCATGCCAACAAAGTAACTTAAGACCGTTAGTGAAACAACTACGCGAAAGTACGATAATCCCAGTGATATCATTGATGTTCAAACAGATGGACATCGTTTATTGAACTATGAACACGTCCAACTGTATCTTACAACAAACAATGGTGCATCAATGTAATGCGTCCACCGACCAGTGATGGCCAAACAAGTGTTGGAAAAACAAGAAGCTGTGCTTCGGCGGGGAAAAAGGATACGCAATTTACACCTACAACCTCAGGCCTTTCAAAACAAATTGCTCCACTAACAGTTTGGAGCATTTGGTCGCCTTATTGTTTATGTGAGATATACAATATTCACCGAGCTTCATCTTCTAGGTTGCGGAATCCGGCAGTAAGGTCATCATATAACTTCTGGAACTTTGCAACAAGAGCCTCTTCACCTTCTGCAGGATCCTCGAATTTCTGGGAGCTGCTCATTAGAGGATAATGATTAGCAGTTAAACCATGGTCAGTAAGTATCATTTTGAGTACATAATTAAGACTTACACTAGGCGGTAGAAAAGATCACCCAGGCGCTGCTTTATAACACTGTAGGTTATCTTTTGTCCATCAGCATTAGCAGCTCGTTCCACAGCCTGCAAAGATTAACAAGAGAAGTTGACTATTTCTATCTTCCGTATATGATAACTTCAGATAAACTACCTTCACATTCTACTCAAAAGCAAAGTTACAGTAGATGCATAGTCCAATATAAAACAGTTTCCCAATCCAGGTATGTTGTAGGAATTAAATTATCAACCGTCAATGCCATGGACTGATGAGCCCAAATCTCATATAAAGCAATATCAAAATTTTCAGGCCAAATGGATAACTTTCCAGTGCCATTAAATGAACAGGCATTCTTCAGAGATTCATGCTTCAAAGTTCAAAACCTAAGCAGCTTGCTCTAGTGCCACATATGATGGACGAACCGGAGGGTTACAGTAACAGGTATTACCTGGTTCGCTAAAGTATTGAAGTGAATAATGTTGCGCATCATCCACACAGATTTGTAGAATGGGCAAAACTTGTCATATCTTTAGATATGTACAGTCATGGTCAGAAGCAATAAGGTTATGAATTTAAGAGACAGACAATCTGGCAATCCATAAAGATCAGACTGATTAGGGTACCACTCACGTTGTAAATGCATTTTGCGCCAAATAATCTTCCCTAAGGAGCTTAGCTGTCTCCAGTGTAATCTTGTCAGTTTCTGCCAATGCATCTTTACCAACGAGCTGACATTTGGTGAAAACATCAGTACAAATGAAGGCCGGGCAAGCCAGTAATTACATTTACCCATGGCAAGATCAGTACAAGTGCCAAAGAATACCTGGACAATTTCATTTAGGTCATCCTCCCTCTGCAATACTTCACGTGCCTTTGTTCTAATTTCGATAAAGTCTGGATCAAACTTTTCATAGAAAGATTCCAGAGCCTACAGTGCAGAATATAGCATGTCAATATAACCCACTCGAGGAAACATGAAGAAACAGAAAGATGAAAGAAACATTTATTATGGATAAACTTCCACATCCAATTATAAAGGCAAATGCATCACCAGAAATCAAAGGCCTTATTTCAAATTGTGAAGCAGATAACACTAAATCACCATATCAATATTTAGAACACAGTTCCAGCAAACCTAACCGGTTTAGTCATGACTTTAGCTAACTCATAGAGACACCACTATACATCATCTGGAACTCATGCACTCCAGGAGCTCAATATATATGGGGATCTGGACAATCTTCACTACTAAGTTCTTCTCGTTTTTCTCTCTCTCTCCTTTCGTTATATGTCACATAGAATTCACAGAGGATTCTACCTAGAGTTCACATAGAAAGTTAGGGACTTATACCTTGGAGTATTTTGAGTAGAAATGAGCCAATTCACGGACGGAAGTGTTTTCTTTGGGCCAGTTTCTTATCTAACCCCCAGAAGACCTGCAATCAAGAGTAGTTATAATAACTAAGCAATGAAGATGCTGTCAGAAGGTCGGCCTATGGTCAGAGTAGTCTAGAAGTTTTCTTACCTGCACAATACTAAGGGTTGCGGATGTAACAGGATCTGAGAATCACCACCAGGAGGAGAGACGGCACCAACAATTGTGACACTCCCCGTCCGATCTGGACTGCCCAGACATTTCACCTTACCGGCACGCTCATAAAACGATGCCAAACGTGCAGCCAAATATGCAGGGTAACCACTATCTGCAGGCATTTCGGCCTGGAGCACGATGATCACAACATCAGTATTACAAAATGCGATTTTATGAAGTAGTAAAGCAGTAAGAAAAACAGTAGTAATAATAATGTTAGATCAGGACAATGGAATAGAAATAAAAGCCTGTGGTGAATCATGTCCTCAGCAAACTTGTGAAAGCATTAAGCCATTATGAATAGACTTTTGTTAAGCATAGTATACAGAAAACAAAGGAGATAATTACAACGAAGGAAGAAAGAAACATACCAAACGTCCTGAAATTTCACGCATGCTTCTGCCCACCGGGAAGGATCAGATCATGACATTACAAATGAAATCAGCCATCATACTGACTTATAGCCCATGTCACGGAATATTCAGCTTGTGATTCCTAGGGTCAAAGAATGAAAGAGCATATGATTGTTCTGTTGCTGTAGAAAACATCAGCGTCAGCTGACGAGTTTTAACATGTTAGCGGGAAAAATCAACAAGTATGAACTACTTAAATGTCCTTAATTGTTTATAACGAATGCCCTTAGTTTCCCCTAGAAGATCTAGGGCTCTAGGCTATCACGTTCCCAACACAAACTAAAGTATTAGAAATACAACATAGTTGTAGGATACCATCAGATGCCTATATATGCCTGTTCTCGGTTCTTTACATTTTTGGTATAGTGGTTTTCTTAATCTCCAGACAGACTAGAAATTCAGGACTTAAACAATGAGCAGTATGTACGTATGAATCGTTGATTGCTGATAGGTAACAAATAGGCTAACCACAAGCTTGCAAAAACACGGTCCAGACAATGATCCGCAAAGGGAACTCAAGCCTGTATAAGTTGGATATGAATGACAAAAGATAAGGGTATATGTGTTACCCGTATAAATGGATGCTTCACGAGCAGCGACCGGCATGTTGGAGGTGTTAGCCACAAGAGTTGTTCTTTTCATGACTGATTCTTCACGTCCATCGGGCAATGTCATTGTCAATTGAGGGAAGTCCATCAGGACCTCAGCCATCTCATTTCCTCTTTCCTCTTCCCCGCACCCCACGTAAACCACAGCTTCTGAATTGGAATACTGTTTAAGGCATTTAGGTCAGCAAAAGGCATGGGGTTAAGGCAATCAACATGCCAAAGTTGTAGAACAAAAAATCTACCAAAAAAAGTGTCGAGTAGAAGTAGTACCTTTGAAAGTGCCTGACTAATGACAGTTTTTCCGCAACCAAATGCTCCAGGAATAGCACATGTCCCTCCAAGCACTGAGGGAAACAGTGCATCAAGCACACGCTGAAACCAATTCACAGTACATGTGAGATACACCACGATTTACTTGAGAAGGAGAGAATAAGAATTACTTTACAATGATTAGACATTCAGCAATTGAATCTTCACACTAAAGAAGGTGGGTTTGAGTGGCTAGCTCCATATACCTGTCCTGTTAGGAGAGGCGTATCAGCAGCAAGCTTTGACGAAACAGGCCTTGGTGATCGCACAGGCCATGTCTGTGGAACACAATCTTGACGATTATTCAGATATTCATAACCATGGAACTTAAAGACATAACTAAGGGAAAAGGCTTTACCTGGAGCATAGTAAATTGCTTTTTGATGCCCTGAAATTCCAATTCTAGTACTGTATCCTGCATTTAAAGCAGTAGCCAATAGGGATCAAATAAGCTTAAGCATAAAAAAAAAGTGAGGCAGTAAAGCAGCAGGCCTTTGTGTAATATCTACTAACCTGCAAACTGTACTGACCAGCTGGGGCAATGTAGCTTATTTTCCCCATAGAACCAGGAGGAAGGGCAACATGGTGTTGCATCAGTGTATTCTCAAATACAGTCTGCACGAGTCAATGTAGAACTGTGTATGTTAACAATTGGCTTCCATGGATAACAAAACAAACTTCAGGAAGATATTAAATAAATGGAAAAAGTCCAAGTACTCCCCCCACCTATGGTGGAAGTCCAAATAACCACCTGACCTAACGATTCGTTTACTTAACCACCGCAATTTGCTAAACCTGGTTACTATACAACTTTAGTCACCACCGCAATTTGCTAAACCTGGTTACTATACACCTTTAGTCACAACCAAATCTGGTATTGCTGACATGGCAACGAGTGATGGCGGTTTTGCTCGCTAATGACACCACGTGGGGCTGTCCAACGTGGCAAGTGAGACCAAGATTCACCTTACCACTGCCGCTGCCCTTTCGGCCTTTCCTCTGTTCGTCTCGATCTCGAGCTGCAGATTGTTTCCGTCCCCTTCTGTCGTGTGATGGCTCTGTGAGATCGGCTGTAGGGATGATCGCAGATTGGAGTTCCGCGGACAACGAACAGAGCGACGAGGTGTTCCCTGCCCGTAGTCTAGTAGAAATTCAGTTAATTGGCTGGATGGAAAGGTTCGGTTCCCCCATTGGTTTTTCTCATGCGCAGGCGCCGCCTTGGCGCCCGTCGAGACGGCGGTGTGCCCCTGCTAACAACGCCAGCAATCTCCTTCGCCGCAGCACTTCAGGATTCATTGGTTGCACGAGCGAGCCCTGCCACCTCGTCATACCCCGCACGTATTCCCTATCATCCTTGACGCGCTGCATAATTCTTCAGAAGTGTAGCATGTCACGCATTGCCATGTGTGTATGCTCTTTATGCGAGCATATTCAGGCACCGTCAGGTAGTGATGATAATTGACGACCAGAGCAAGGTGCGTTCGTAAACAGCGATTCAAGAAAATTCAGGCTTACAAGGAAGATTCAGCTAAGGAGAGGACAAATTTGGAGGAATTTCATTGACAGGTTTAGGAGAAATTTCATGATACATTCAGATCATAAGAGGCTTACTAGGCAGAGGTAGAGTAGGTAGACCGTAGACGATTTCTTGGCCCTGTATAGCGGGCCTCAACTAGGCTCAGCCAGGGCTCCGCAAACCTCGTCGCCTCTCTACTAAGGGCTCGACTGGGGTATGTTGAGACTCGGCGCCTGTATAGCAGGGATCGGCAGCGGTGGTACGCCACCTGTATAGCGGCAATATTGCGGGACTTGCCTGTATGGCTGGGGTTGGTGGTGGTGGTGCTGCTACCCGCGGGGTTAGGTGGCGGTACGACGCGGGACAACCACTCACCGGATGCGGTGCTCGAGATGGAGACAAACAGAGAGGCGCCAGGGGTAATGTGGACCTTGGTTTCGCTTGCCATGTTGAACAGTCCGCGTGGCATCATTAGCGATCAAAACCGCCACGAGCATTGCCACGTCAGCAAAACCAGATTTGGTTAGTGCCTAAAGGTGAACAGTAATCTGGTTTAGCAAATTGAGGGGGTTAAGTAAACCAATCGTTAGGTAGGGGGTTATTTGGACTCCTGCCATAGGTGATGGGAGTAAATTGGACTTTTCCCAAATAAATTATATAAAGAAAGGAAATTTGATATCTTTCTCACTCACAGCATACAGATCTCCACCTGTGATGGCATCTCCAACAGCTGAAACAAATGAGTAAAATTAGTGATCTTTCCTTACAGGACAAAACTTGAACAGCGTTATATTAACATAAAGCTTTGTATTCTTTAGAATGTTCGCACGCAGTACCTAGCTTCTTTGGCTGAAATTCCCACTGCTGATCTTTGTCAAGGGCAGGAACTGATACACCACGTGGTATGTACACATCCCCTGATTTTATCGCAATAGTTTTTAGAGGGCGCTGAAAAAGGACAGTAGAAGAGGCATATAATCAGAACAGATAGTATTCTGACTCAACTAGTAAATGATTGCTTGTTACATCTATTTACCTGAATTCCATCAAAAATGTTTCCCAGAATACCAGGCCCCAATTCAACTGAGAGAGGCTGAATGAAAATAGCAATCCATCACACACCTAAAAGAGAAAAACAAGAAACCTACACAAATGCACACAGAAATCAACAGACATGATACCTTCCTTGTTCTCAACACTGGATCGTTGACCATCAGCCCAGCTGTTTCCTCATAAACTGCAAAAGGTTATATTACATTTGTGTAATCACATCGTACAATTCCTCGGTTAAAAAAATAATCAACAATAGTATCCTAGGAAAAAAAAAGATCAACATGGCCGTATGGATTAAAACTTCTCTATGCAATACCTTGAATTGTAGCCGAGTCACCCTCAAGACGAATAATTTCACCAATGAGGTTGTCATGACCAACGCGAACAAGTTCATACATGGCAGCACCACCCATTCCATCAGCCACAACCACAGGTCCAGAGACCTACAAGAAGACACGAGATGCGGATACATCATAAGCGACTGCAGTACAGAATAATGATCAGAGCACCAACCTAAACCAACTAAACCTCAACTGCAATTGCTCGGTTACATAAACCAATGCATCGGAGCCAATTTCATGATAAAAACCTATGCAGCTGCAGGCCTGCAGCAGTCAACACTCAAAACAAGCCAGTAAACCGCACAGATATACAGCACCTCTGGCGATCCAAACATCATCAGAACTCTAATTTAAAGGCACCCAATTCAACGAATCGACGGTCAACTGAACCCATATAATCTCATAAAAGTTGTCGGCCGGGTACGGGCAGAACATTCCCGCACTAAGGTACTCTGATGATCGGGACATCACTCGAATCGCCACTAACAGGACCACGACAGTTCCGTGCTCCAGAACCAACCTAATTGGCTGTCGGATGTGCACAGCAGATGATATCATATGATTCCTATCACACGAGACGAGGAGGAGGGTCGAGTGACGGGCGGAAAAGGAGGAGGAGGGGCGGCCAGGAGACGAACCTTGCGGACGTATCCGTACTCGCTCTCCTTCTCGCTGTCCTCGAAGGTCGTGATGCGGTCGCCGAACGCCATGGTTGCCGCCGGCTAGGAGTCGTCGGCCGGCGACGGATCGCGAGGGAACGAGAGAGAGAGAGGTCGCACTCGATCTAGGCTGTGCTGTAGGGGCAGCGATGGAGAGGGGGCCACGATTGCAGAGCGGATTTTTCTTCCCTGATTAAATAAAAATTTAAATGGGCGCATTATGTGTTTCAGTTATGATTAGAAAACATAATTTCATATGGGTACCTGATGCTGCTGGAATAGTTGAGTCAAAATCTGGCATGTGGGCCATGCGATGCATGATATGGCCGCTTCTATGTTTTAACACGGTTATCTTAAAAAAAAATACTTCATCTATCTTCAAAATATATACAGTTCTAGATTTGTGCACGGGAATTAAGAGATGTGGAAATGTGATGAGCATAGAAAATAATGAAGAGTTAAGGATGAGAGAAATAGAGATAGACACATAAAATGCATTGGAAAATGGAAATGAGAAGGGAGCGATGAATTAGGAAGCAAGAACTACATATATGTAGAAAAATATTTTGAATGCTAAAATTATATATTTTGAAAAAAAAGTAATAATGACACGATATCAGTATAAGATCCAAACTATTACGTCCAAACATGTATGCACAAAATCCCAAAAACAAAACTGCATACGCATTTCCCTAGCCTCATACCCAAACATGAGAAATTATAACCAGCACTCCCCATTTCCATGTTCCCAAACACTACCCCTAGAACATAAGAAACCTAGCAAGCTATGCTGCTTAATGACGTTGAAAGATTAAATTTAAAATTTTCACCATTTGCAGATATGTGTGGATTGCGTGGTGAATTATATTTGTTGTTGAATACGACCTCTAGACTTTGTCCTAAATATCAAGACTGGAAATGTGGAGGTCATAGATTTCACGAAGTACTATCACAATTTTATTAGTTACACCGTGCATGCTTTGAAATATTAAAAATCCTAATATACGATGTATGGCATCAATATGCATACTGGAGGAGAAAATATGAACTGTGGATGAAGTTTAAAATGCCACATAGTATTCCAAAAAGTTAATGCAAAGCCAAATTCCATTAGCTGGGCCATTTTATTATCTTATCCCCTGAACGGCCCGGCCCACCTAGCCAGGCATGAGCGGTGCGAGGAGTGACGACTGACGAAGCCAGAGCAGAAGTTGCAGCGCAGAACGATCGTTATATACCCACCCCTCCGCCTCCGCCATTAATCTGCTGCTTCATGCGTGCCGGCGCTTTGGTTCGCGATTGGCTCGTGGGGCGGTGAACGCGCTGCATCGGATTGGTGGGGACGAGAGGTCGAGAGAGGTATGCTTCTTGTTGCTTCCCATACCTAATCGGATGCAGTTCACCTTCTTGGTGACTGAAATACGAAATCCCTGCTACCAAATGCAGTTCACCTGCAATTTTAGAGTAAAAAAATCTGTTTACTGGTGTGATTTCGAGGGTATGGCCTACGGAAAGTTGGCTTGTTAATTACTGGTGTGCAAGTGAAATGTCAAGGGCGTTATTTACTTACCTGATTTGAATTGGATCCAGATTTCTGGTTTATCAGACGAAAAACATCCCCGACTATTCACCCATTTAAGCATTTCCAGATCTCAACTAAACACGGCTGCTCACATGTTTTGGTAATATCGTCTTTGGAGTAGTATTCCTAAAGCATCGATTAGTCATGCGATCATCGATTATTCTGTGTCCTAGTAATGTCTGGCAACATGATATACCCAATTACCCATCGATTTGTCAGCATGCTACTAGAATTACAAACTTAACCTTTACTGCTCGGCACAGTCAAGTTTGTTCCTCAAGTACACTATTCTTGGTTTATAGGCTGAATGAATGCTCTATTACCCAAAAGAACATTCAAAATTCACATGTAGCATTTTTTTTTTTAGCTTACTGATGATCCTTCAGCTTAACTCTCGTTCCAAGTCAGGACAATCCTCACAACACCATGACGATAGTGTAAATCAAACAACATAATATGTATGCTAATATTTTAGTGCTTTATCATGATGATATATTTATATCATTCCTCCCATTCATATAATGTATGTATAATAACGATATGCACACATGACCTAGAATCTGAAGGTAAACCATACATACTGTGCAGTAGCCTTGCGTGAGAGAAAAAGAACAAGACGTAGCCAAGGACAACTTGCCGGAAAACACTAGCATGGGCCAAAACAGGTTGCACATACTCCCTTGTATCATGCACACACATACCCGGCAAGTCATCCTTGGCTGCATTCCGTTCTCTATCTCATCTCACGTAGGGCCATCAACAGTCATCAGTCATTACTGTTATTGGGTGGCAAGCGACAGCAGGCACCGAAGCAAACTTGCCTAGGATGTGCACCGCTATAACAACGATGCATGCATATATCTATGCCCTGTCATCGGATGCTACTTGCTACATAGGAGGTTCATTTGTCTGTCTGTAAGATAAGACTATATTTAGGTCTTGTATGACTTCTTGGTCCCTTTAGCTTGCTATATATACACTTACAAAGGAGTCGAGATCTGATTTGCCTCTTTTGCCATGAAGCTTTGTCAAAGGCTCAATGCAGATGCTCGATTCGTTTGGATTGAGGTGTTAGGTCTGATATGGAAAGATATTCTGCCCACTTGCACTCTGATCAGTGCAGTTTTATTGATATCATGCATCCGGCTATAGGAAGTCAAAACTGCACAAGTTACTTAGATTGGATTCTTTCTTAATTACGCAGTTGTTTCTTATGCTTGTATACACGGGCTTAGAAAATTAACTAATGAATTATAAGAAAGATTGACAAGAACTAATTTTGGAATAATCTATGAACACTAAGGATTCAACAAAATCGAAGAGAGTATAATATATTTATAATTTTGGAACTTTTTTTTTGGAAAGTGGATATAATCGGAACATCTACCCCACCTCCCGGTTGCATTTTTAGGAAACGTAAACAATAAGCAATACTCTAGTAATATTCGATGTGCCCCATCCTTCCAAGGTGTGTCCTGATTGATTCGTAGTTTCTGATAGTGATCCCTATTCTCCATCATGAGTTGGGTATTTCTGTTGCCAAGTGATTGGCTGAGTGGCTGCAAGCATTCATGTCTTTTTCCCTTTTCAATTTGGGTTAATCCCTCTCTAGAGAGCACATGGCTTTAAAGGATATGATATGAAAGTTGTCTTTGACCTGCTTGAAACAAGAGGAGGTGTAGAATTGACTCCCGGCATTATGTTTGTTGGATAACGGATGGCACCCGTACTTCCAAGATAGTCGATTAGAAGGTGTGTATTACTGGACCCGAACAAATTCTGTGGCCTAAATGCACAAATGGCAGTGTGATATGTCTGAGAAATGGCGTACCTTTTCTTTTATATTGGGTAGGAAGAATAATGTCATCACACCCTTTTGGTGCGAAAAGGCGTGGTAGTTGGTGGCCCTTCGTTTCTCCAGAGGCAAATTCACTCTCCTTTTTAGAAATCTTATTCAGTCAACCCTTTTATATGATTCCTTTCATTTTTTCATATATTCATGTATATCAGAGGGCTAAGGATATGTTTTGAATTGCATTGTTGAAGTAAACAATATGAGGGCAAATATGTTGTTTCTGGAAATATGCCTTCTTTTTTAATGAAATGCTGTAACGTGTATGAAATCCTCCCTTTCAGCCAGTAGCTCCTTTTGGCATTCGAGATGCCCTGAACATTTTCAAAGCTAACATATTTTGATGAAATGTCTTTTTAGTTGGAATGTGCCAGAATGTTTGGAATCTTAGTATAATTACCATATCCATCATGGTGTAGCCCGTGCCCCCATGCACGGAGTAATGAAAACATGCCTGAATCCATAAGAGATAGTGGTGCAAACCCACTTGAGGAATTGTATTGAACTAAACAATCCTGTGTTTAATGATATCTTAGCAATATATCACTTCTTTTTTGTGTGTGGTAAATATAATTGTTTGACCTGCCCTGCCTTTGGATCCTAAGCATCATGGCCTACTTCACATATTTATTCAGGATATTTTCTTTACTTCTATAGTCTGCTTTTGCAGGTATGTACAAAGACAACTTCATTTTGTGCTGAAAAATTAACTTAAGGTTTGCCGCTTTCCCTGTCTTCCATGGTAACTACTGGTAAATGGTACAATATGACGTAGCTATCAAAGGAGTGCTGTATGGCAGAGCCTTCTGTAAAGATATGGCTCGAGGAAATTTGTGACAAATGCTATGTTTTGAAGGCACCAAACATTTGAGGTGATGAACTGGTGCTTTTTTTTTTGTCGGTCAGGCCCTGAGTCTTATCAATGACCTGGATCTCAAGGCCACAGGTCTGCTGCACAGCTTGTTACCTCGCTGGATTTTCGGTTATCTAGACTCTCTAAGCTTGCAGTGCTTTGTACCGGTGAGTTCTGAATTTGTCGAGCTGGGGATGGGCCTCTGAAGCATGCATCGCTTCCTAGCAAATCCAGCCCTCTGACTGTGAGCATATCCAATGCTTGGCACATCTTTCTGGAGTTCAGAAACGGTGCCAGACCAAGGTCACCTATGCCACAGGACATTGCACTTCTCGCTACCATATCTTCTGCCATCTTTACCTGCATTGAAATTGTCTGGTTAGAGAGTTGCAACACTAGAGATCGCTCAGCGATTTTGGTGCAGCACTCTGTGAGAAATGAACTAGTTACCTTGACTCTTAAGGCTTCTACATCTGATTTGAGGATTCTGTTGTCTGTGACCGCGGTGGTAAACTGCTGATTGGTCTCTGTGAGTTGCTTGAACAGAGTTGCATTTTCACCTTTAAGTTGTTCGACCTGCTTATGAAGAAGACATCAATGGTAATATGCTCAACATAAACCTACGTCATCAGCTCATGTTTAATTGGAAGTCTGTACTGCTATGTATATTTGCAACAGTACCTGTGACTCGAGTTCGCTTAACTGTGCCTGCTTTCTCCGCCTTGATCGTCGAGCGGACTCCCTGTTGGACACCATCCTGAAATTTGCACAAGCAAAATGTGAGCCCTCTGTTCAAATTTTGTTGGATTGTACTTTGTTCACAAACTTGATCTTCTCATACCTTCTTATTCTCTTTGTTTCCAAGGATTTGGTGCTTCGCGCACACGGACCCCCCTCTACATCAATCAAAGATTCGCTATCGGAGTCTGACTCGCTTTCATGCCTGTGATTGGGTGAGCTGGTTCGGCTGGGGCTAGCTGCAACTGAAACAATACAGAAGGTGAACAATACTTTCCGCGAGGCTAATTTAGATATGTCAAGCTCTAAATCAATTTGATTAGCTCTCCACACGTTCAACTGAGGCTGTTTGGAAGGTAGGGATTCTTCTAATAATTTCAGAGAAATGAAAACGCCCGAATTTAAAAATGTAGATAAGTTTTATCCGCGAAATGTTGGGTGGGATTGACATGTCCAACTAGTAACCACTAACATTTGAATCATTTCACTTTTCACAAGCGTAAAATGCAACGTTGGTTATTGACTGTGAAGGGCTGTTTGCTGTGTACCAGAGATGGACGCCGTCTGCCACTCGACCGTGTCCGACGACACGGGTTGCGGCGACCACCACAGGTTGTCGTCACTGCTTCCATCCGTTGTGTTCTGCTAGAGCACGAGGAAATTGGTTATTGACTTATTGGAATCTCATGTCACTGCAGAGGATCGCTCGTTGGTTTGCAGTGCTCACCTGGTCGCCGAAACCAATGCCGGCCAGCCTGCCGAACACGCCGGGGCTGGTGCGGCCTCCTCCTGGCTCGTCGAGCCCTCCGGCTTGTGGTCTGCGGCTGGGCTCGTTCCGGTCGTCTTCCCGGATGAACGCCTCCAGCTGGAGCTCCGACGCGCACTTCTTCATTTTCCCCGGCAGAGGTGCTGGTGGAGTGGTGACTGACTGACTGACTGTCCTCCAGCTCCGTGCTGAATCCGGCGCGGCGTTGTCGTGTGTCGCGGCTCCGGCAGCCGGCGGGACGTGCTTTTGAAGGGAGCGCGGAAGGAAATCTGGTAACGTGGAAAGCTCAGTTGCGGCGTTGGGCGATAAACCGCCTCGTCGAATGGATGGTGACGCTGGCTGACTCGGATCCTCGTCGGCCCGGGCGAGGCACGACGCCAACGCCTCGCCAACCGACAGATGGGCCCCGCGCGCCTGCGGCTTCGCGACGAAAGCGAGGCTTGTCCGAGTCATCATGGGTCGCTCGGGATCCTCCTCGTGGGGCTGGGCGCCGCGCGCGCGCGGCCACAAGATTGGAAAAGATCCGGGATCTGGTGAGTGGGCGGTGATGTGGCGCCGTTGACCCCGACCCAGCTCGTGCGTCGCGCGCTCGTGGAACTGCGTCGGACGCGACAGCGGCGGACTGAAGCAAAGCCATTGGCGCGGTTAGCAAATGCGAGTGAGAAACTGAGAACGGCCTTGGTGGTCGGCAACTTGATGGTAAGCTTAAAAACCTTGTGACCGTCTCCATCCTCGCGATCCTCTGATGTCATTCTGGGTCTTCTACTCTTCTTTCCGAAAGATGTCTTGGATTATTTTTCGTTATCCAGAGCCCGATCGTGGATCACCAAACTTTAATTTGTGTATTTTGTGGCGCATAAGACGTGGCCATTAGCAACGAGATGCACGCGGGTAACACATTGTTGAACAAGTTAATGGTTGTTCACATCACTCTAATTCTGAATTTTCGACATCAATCTTTTCTTTTTGTTGGCACGATGCGTAGCGTGTAGAATACTGGCCTAGAAAATTATTTAAAAAAAATCTTGTCGACGGCCACCGCTATTGTAAAAATGTTTGGGCCTTCCATGTCTAGATGCTGGCCCAGAGGATTGTAATGGTCAAGTCATTTGTACACCTGGGCTACAATGGTTAACTGGACAAGTGAATAATGGCCCAAGTCCTTTTGTCTAAAAAAAATAATGGCCCAAGCTGCCTTTTTTTCCGATTGAGATCCTCTACTTTTGTAAATGGTAACTTTGTGTACTTTTGATTCACTGCCTCAGAAATCATGAAACTCAGGTGTCCCATGTGCTCTTTTTCCCACCTTGAACCAAACCCGTTTTGTTCCCGTTATTATGTATGTTTTCCTGAATCACACGCACGCTTCAACGCCAATAAAATGCAGCAAATCTTGAAATTAACTTAGTCGTCATTGGTGTGTTGTTGTTAATGGGGCTTTGTATATCGCTAAATTAACAGACAAATCGGTGAGGAATGTAGGATGAAATACCTCGAGTTTGATCCCTGGAGTGCTAGAGATGCAGACCACCTAAGCATGCTCGATTCTGAATGTTTCACTGATCAGTGATCACAGATATAACTCCCTCAAAAAGGAAAAGAAAAGGAAACAAGAACACCCACAAAAATGATCCAAATGAACAATTGACAAGGGTGAACTTTATTCACATCATTTCACAAGGAAGCCACTACATTTCACTGCTCCTTTATTTCTTTTCTTTTTTTGAGCGATCTGCTCCTTTATTTCTCTCACACAAATTTCCGGGTACCACCTGCAACAATAATGTTTGTATGCAAAAGAAACTGAAAGCAAACGCCGTAGTTCTGACAAGAACGATGAATGAAACCCCACCACGGCAGCATAACTGCATAAGCCCTCCCCCGCTTTTTTTTTTAACAAATCTATAACAGTAAATTTACAGGCGCTGCTGAAAATGTTCCCACACCACACGCTTACACACCCTGACGAACGATCCCCGCCACGCACGCCACAAATTGCACTGAACAGGAGCCCAAGAAATGAACCACAACGCACACGCACGCACAAAGCTTCACAACATTGATTGATCGGTCGGCGCCTAGCTAGGCGGAGTGGGGTTGCGGGTCGCCGGACCGCGGCGCCACCTCGCCGTCGCTGACGAACGACGAGGCGGTGCTGCTGTCGTCTCCTGCGGCGGCGTCGCGCTCCCTGAGCTCCTCGATGCGCGCGAGCGCCTCCCTGAGGTCCCAGCGTCGGGCGACGTCGGGCTCGCAGCAGCCGAGGCCGACCTTGAGCAGCTTGACCATCTCGCCCTCGCCGCTCCGGGTGCCGCGCATGTCCTTGTCGAACACCTCGCCGGTCCACTCCTCCCGCACCACCGAGTGCACCCAGCCGGCGAGGTCCGTCCCGGCGCGGCCCTGCCGGAGGTAGTTGGCCGGGAACTTGCCGGTGAGCACCTCCAGGATGAGGATGCCGAGGCTCCAGACGTCACTCTTGTTGGTGGGCCGACCCCCGGGCGCCGCACACTCGGGGGACTTGAAAGCCACCATCACCTGCGCCGCGTGCTGCGGCCGCACCACGGGCACCAGCGCGTAGTCGCTCAGCACCGGCTCCATGGCGGCGTCGAGCAGGACGTTGGAGGACTTGAGGTGGCCGTGCGGCACCGTCAGCATCGGCAGCTCGTCGTACAGGTACGCCAGCCCGCGCGCCACGCCCTTGACGATCCGCAGCCGCTTCGGCCAGTCCAGCGGCGGCAGGCTCGACCGCGTCCCGCCGTGGAGCAGGTGGGCCAGGCTGCCGTTCGCCATGTAGTCCGTCACGAACAGCTTCTCGTCCTTCTTGTACAGGTACGCCACGACGGGGAGGAGGTTTGCGGTGGGCGAGCCGGCCCAGGCGGCGCATGTGCTCCGAGAAGTCCTCCCGCCCCACGCCGTTCATGTCCTTGAACCGCTTCACCACCATGGACGGGCCGTCCAGGAGCGTGGCCTTGTACGACGCGCCGAAGTTGCCGCTGCCCAGCACCTCGGCGGACGCGCGGAGCAGGTCCTCCAACTCGAACCGCTGCCGCGCCTCCTGGATGAACACCAGCCGACCGTGGTCGTCGCGCCGCCCGCCGCGCTTCCCCGCCGTACCGGGCGTCGACACCGCCACGCCGTTCTGCTCCGAGACACCCTGCTCGATCTTCACGGCCGGAGCGGAGTTGACCTTTACCCTGGCGGCGTCCATGCCGTTGCCGCCGCCGCCGCCGAGTGTTTCCGTGCCGCGTGCGTAGCGTGGCTCCTTGCGGCGGGCGGCGACAGCGGCGAAGATACCGGCGACGGCCAGGAATGCGCCGATCACGACTATCACGATGGCGATGATCAGCAATACCTTCATGCTGCCGGAGTTCGATGATGATCTCGAGGACGTGGAAGGCAAAGATTTCAGATTGTTGGGGCAGGTGACATCGAGCGGCTTGCCGCAGAGATTGTTGCCTGAACATATGCAGGACACGTTGGGGTTGGAGAATGTTATGTGCAGCCAGGAGGATGTAATATGAAACTTCTCATATCTCTACATTAACGCTAGGAACAACTTTTTCAAGAACCTAAAGCTAGCTGTGTACACTTGGAATAATCAGCTTAGACAGAGTAACCAAGAACTCCAGTACTCTGTTCCAGAGATATGTTCGATAAAGCAGCTAGGTATACTACAGAGTTGGAACACAAGATAATTCCTCTGCTCAGTTCTAATATGGTGTTGTATGCATACCAATACCACGTCTGCCCCCTTTGCATGCCGAATTCAGTTTAACGGATATCCTTGCTCATTTTCGATCTTGTTTTAGTTAATTAAACACAAAATAGTGCTGTACCCAGCCTTAGTAACTAGACAACTTTGTTTTTCTCAATGTTTTCGATTACTCTTCTTTTTTCTTCAACTTAGTTGTTGGAGCCCACGTCTTCTAGGGTTCTGAGATACATATCATTCTTGGTATAAAATGAGCGAGCGGTTGACCTATGGAGCATAATACATGCATAATAAAGTCACTTAATAGCAATATAACTTCCAACATTATTCCTGCTAATTGCGCATTCAGTAACAGTCTGACGTACAGGTAATAGTAAATGGTGCAAGCCTGGCAAGAATCAACAAAGTAACGGCTTGCACCACGGCAAAATGTCAAGTTCTTCACTGATCCACCGAACGCACCACGGCAAAACGTCCCGGACCACCGAACAAGAACTGCGACGGCGGCGTCCCAGAAACCGGGGAATATGAAAGGCGGCGGCGGATTAGCAATACTACCAGGGACAAAGGGTGGCGGCGCCAACAACACCATGGACAGCAGATGGCGGCGGCGAAGTTAAGAGATTTACTGGATCTGAAGCTACTAGGAGGAGCGGAGGTTGCGCGGCAAGATGCGGAAATATGTTGGCCGGCGTTGCCTCACCGGCAGATGGAGCCGCCATGGCCGGCGGGGCCTCACCGGCAGACGGAGCAGCCATGGCCGGCGGGAGAGAGGGACGCGAAAAGAGCAGCCAATAATTCAACAACCAAGATGAGGTGTGGAGGTGGGAGAAGAGCGAAAACATTTCCGTCTGTGAGGGCCCCGTTAGCCGGAAAGCTGAACCCGTATGTTGCCCAAAATGAACACTGTATCCTATACTTCTCCCTGGTATACCATGATTTCCTAGGAGTATTCCCACATGCGGGCCCAACTAGCGCGGATCTCAAAGAAAGGTTTGGACGGCTGCATGTCCGAGAGAACGTGCTCTCAAGAGCTACAAAAACTTATCGGTTGGTACGACGAAAGAACTCACCTTGGAAACTGGCGGCGTCGAACCGTTGCAGCCCCGGGGGAATGGGCCCCGAGAGGTTGTTGTTGGAGAAGTCGACGAGCTTCAGGTCCTTCTGGTCGAAGTCCGGCAGGGGGCCCTCGAAGCCGTTGTCGGAGAGCTGCAGCTCCGCCAGCTTTGGCGACGTGATGGAGCTCGGTATCGGCCCGGTGAATGCGTTGCCAAACATGTACAGCTTCTGCAGCCCCTGCAGAGGCGCGAACGCGTCGTCGGGAATCTGGCCGGCGAGCCTGTTCTGGGACAGGTAGAGGAACTTGAGCGCGGGGAGCGCGGACACGTTGGGGAACGCGCCGGTGAGGTTGTTGTTCGCGAGGCTGAGCGAGCGAAGTCCGGCCAGCGGCGCGAGCAGGCGGAGGTCCGGCGCGGGGCCCTGCAAGCCGAGGTTCTCGAGCTGCAAGACCAGCACTTGGCCGGTGGCATCGTGGCACCTGACCCCGAACCACGGCGGGTTGCCGGCGGAGCAGGGCCCCGGCGAGGTCCCCCACCCGTCCAGCTGCACCGGCGGGAGGCCCTGCGGGCCTTGCACCGTGTTCCGGAACGCCACCAGCGTGTCCGCCTCGGTGGCGCCCGAGGCCGCGGCCACGGCCGCCGCCGCGAGGACGGCCAGAAGGAGCCGT
Source organism: Eragrostis nindensis (assembly GCA_012490785.1). Taxonomy (NCBI): domain Eukaryota; kingdom Viridiplantae; phylum Streptophyta; class Magnoliopsida; order Poales; family Poaceae; genus Eragrostis; species Eragrostis nindensis. Next base: position 25,973 of record JAAXCT010002214.1, read on the forward strand.
CCGGCCGCGCCGGCCATGGAACGCGGGAAAGGAGGGGCGTGGGGCGTGCGTGCGGGGCACTAGTAGTGGCGGCGAGCGCGTTGTGCGGGGGAGGAGGGGGAGCGCGAGCGGCGCGCGCGCATGGCCGCGAAACGGTGGGAGGAGCTAGCTGGACACGGCGCCGCGGTGGCGTGGCGGCCTAAGAATAGGCGCGCGGGCTTAGACACCGAGGCGCGCTGGTTTGGGAGTCGTCGCTCCGACTGCAACGTTTTCTTGTTGGCCTCGCTCGTCTCTGCGCGCGCGGTTGTCAGCTGTGATCGACTAGACTGCTGAAATAATATTCGTAGTTCGTCCTCCGATTTCTGTCTTGTCTCTGGACAGATCGATTGTTTTAGATGGAGGCCTGGAGCCAGAGCTGGTTTGAAACAACTGACCTTTTTCCCGCTCATCATATTCTATTCCCTATATATTTTTGAGCAGGTTTTCTTCTAACCTCAGTGAAAGTTCAGTGACCCAAATTTGCCGAGACAGCACAGTGGGACATGGTAGTAGAAAAATGCAAATACTAACCGTTGTAAACATTCATGGCATCTTGTGATCAAGAAGGTGAAACTGATCGATCAACTAAACCAGAGTGAAGAAAATTTCAGACGAGCTGTAAAGGCTTTTGTGTGACGTTCAGTTCGACCTTGCCAAAGCTATATAACCAGTCTTCCCATCCAAAAATAAAAATGAAAAGAAAGCTATAAACAGTCATTTGACCTCTGAAGACGTTCGCTCCTCGTCCTTGCAAACGCACTCATTTTTTTTATTTCCTACCGACACACCCGACGAAACGAGACGCTCGACAGCTTGGTTGTATCGCGTTCGCGTTACACCTTACAGGTCGTGCGGCCAAGTCGCGGCCACGATTTCAGCGATGCCGGCATGTGACCTGCTGCGAAGTTGTTATATGAAGTCGTGTTAAAAAGTAGCACGACGAGAACGAGGAGCGTGAGCATTATATATAACATGAAAAATGGTAGTGGAAAAGGCATACATATGTTTTTGCTGGGATATGCCGTGAGCAATTCCTTTGTTCCCTCAGTACTATCAATAACGAATGCGGGGGATATACAAACCACTACCATACCGGCAAAAACAAAGGGTTCGGCCCCCGCGTCGTCCGCCTGGGCGACACGGGCGGCGATCCAATCGCCGCCGCCGCCACCCCCATCCACTTCCACACCGGTCCGGCTGCCGCTGGAGCCCGAGGCCGGCACAACCCGGACGACGGCGAGGACGGCGGCGGCGGGGCCGTGGTTCCCCTTTTTTTCCTCTCTTCGATCTAGATCGTGACGCGGGCCTGATGCGCGGCGTCTCGATGATGGTGGCAGGCCCGGCTCCGGCGGTAGATACGACCATGGCGGCATCGCGTGCGGGCGCGGCCAAGCGGCGGCTCCGCGTCGAGGCGGGCGCGGCCAAGCGGTGGCGCCGCTGGAGCGCGGGCTCCTTCCTTGTTCGAGCCTTTGATGGTCATCATCGATGCGAAGAGTCGATGGGGTGTCGTAACACATCGTCACCAAATGGCGGCGGCAACACCTCATCGGTTTTTCATCTGACTTGGGAGACAATGGCGGGGCGTCCAGGGCCTCTCCATGGTGACTCACACCGTGTCCAGGAGGCGAGCTTCTCCCCGTCGTCTCATTCAGTCTTGGCGGCGCCTGATTTGGGACCTTGGCATTGCAGCCAGGTCCTTGATCTGAAGGCGCGCACTCGATCGGACCCCGGCCACGTCCATCCTTCTCCCTGCAATGGTGAAGGCGTTGCCTAGGATAATAATGGATCTTGGGCATCAGGGTGCAGAGTAGACGATCCAGGCAGCCAAGTCTCATTGCGTCGATCTGTCCAAGCAGTGCACAGATCAATCACGCTGACGGTTTCTTGGGTTGTGATAACAGATGCACCGTTTTTTTAATCTCAGTTTTGCTGGTTGCGTTCAGGAGCCATGATGATCTGACGTATGCTTCAAATTCACTCATACTTTTGGGTGTCACATGGATGCAGCAGAAGAAGTTCGTGGCAATTATATCAGCAATTTGTGGTGTCGATCTCCTTGCCCAGGCTCGTCATGGTTGGCTGGGGGCTATCATATTTGAGGCTTCGACGGAATACGTTTGACAAGCTTTGGTGATGGTTGAAGGTTTAGCATGATGATGGGTGCTTCAACGTCGTTTTAGCCACAAATGGCACACAATCGAGGGTTACGCTTAAGCGTTTCGGCCCTCGGGTGCTTGTTCGTCCAATGGAGGATGGTATGGTAGCGACGGCTTGAGGGGGACTAAGGAGTTCACCAGAAGCTTTGGTAGGCAAAGTTGAGCAACAATCGTCATATGCCCCTTTTAGGGTGTGATGGTGTTTAGGGTTACGGCGCGACCGTTTGAAGCCCTACCGATACCCGGTTTTGATGCTGAAGGCAAGCGGGAAGATGGTGGCAGTCAGCTATGATGCAACTGAGGTATGAGATGGAGAGTAATGCCGGTCATGGGAGAAATCCTTTAGCAACGATGACATTGGTGAGCGTCATTCTCCTTCCCGAAGGCGTTGTTTTGGGCATCGACTTTATCTTCAGGGGAGGTCTTATTTTCTGGGGTGAAAACCTATGATCTGGTTATGACTGGATCAGACGACGAGCGTCATTTTGATGTCGCTTTCCTCCTTGGTGGCGTCGTTTCTGTTTTGGAGACCTTGAGCCTCTTTGTTGCAATATGCTTGACGCAGGGAAGTAGTGGATTGTTTAGTGGTTGCTCACTTGCAGTTTGTTCTATTTTTTGTTGCTTGCTCCTTTTTCCTAGCCTGCGTGCTATTAGGAATGGAGCTTTCATTTACCTTGTAAGTTTGAAAGCTATATGCATCTTTTCGATGCAGAGGCTGGAATATCAATATATTCCCGTGTCTAAAATACCGGCAAAATATATAGTTGCTGATAATGCCATGGATAGTTCTACCGTCAGAACAAAAAAAAGGCATTGCTTGTATAAACAGTAATGGATTGAACATTGGTGCTTTTACGGATTAGCCAGAAGCTAGTAGTCATGCGACATTAGGTTCATGTGTTGTTCATGGGCTGATTAGCTCACAACCCCAGTTAGCCACGCCTCGCCACAATCTGCCACACTCGCCACACTCACATGCACAAACAAGCAAAAGAATGAGGCGGCCAAACTTTTTCAGAAAGCATACACATGCCAACTGCACCAAACCTTAGGCTCTTCAAATTCAGAAATTTGGTTAAGATTGATCAAGAAGGGGTTATGCCTTCATATAGAAGCCTTATATTCATTTTTCATGCACGTAGATCTCGGCTGCTAGGTGGGAGATCCTGGCTTGTGTGGCAGGAGCAAATTTGTAAGCTATATATAATACATATTTTTTTGATAGAGCAAAAACCAAGAAGCTTGACAAACTCATTGCACTAGTATTTTCATGGTTGTCATGTCCCTCCCCTTCTATGTATGAAATTTGATGGTGAAATAGTAGTTCACCTAAACGTTTGTTCAACCTGTTGTATAATTTCTAGCTTATTTTGATCTTCCTCAACTTGATTTCTCTCAAGATTACCTCCAACTTAAACCACTTGTGGGGTTAGTTCATCTACCGTGTCCGGATAGAAATAAAAAGTTCTACAGGTCTTTTGCAAAAATTGGATTTTTCATTGATTGATGAAAAATCCACCTTTTCAATAGGAAATAAACCAAAGCAATATACCAGTGAAGTATACAACATCTTCTTCTTTTTTTTTTGGCACCAATAGCAACGCAGAAGAAGATTAGTTGTATCCTACAACTTAGGAGTATGAGATGAGTTGTGTTGTCATGTGACTCATAAATATTTTTCTTTCGTCCACAAAGTAAGCAATTATAAAATCACTACCGAATAACAGAAGCAACCACTACTGTAGAGATTGTATGATAAATCATTTTAAGATTGTGTGACGCATGAAATTGTCTATTAGAGAATGCTAATGTACTTGCCCTAAACATCATATGTGGAGAGTACATTGGACTGGGGGTATGTAGGGCTTGCGTTGGAGAGGTCGGTGGCACCGAACCTATCAGGTGTAGTTTCAGAGAGAATGGGAAATGCAAATGGAAGGGTAAAATGATGCTTAATTGTGGACAATAAACTATAAGTAAGTACTCACAGCCCAACCATATTTTCTTTTTATCTATCAACCTGCCAAACGATACATCTAGAAAATTCACATCAATCTCTTCGTTTAAGATGAAATATCTAATGTGTTTATCTAGGTTTCCAAAATAGGCTAGGACACACATGTCTTGATTTTATGTTAGGCAGCACAAGGACATAAGAAAGATAAAGAAAATAAACTTATTATAATCCAACATTTTGAAAGAGTAAGAAAAAAAAAAATCTTATATTGGAATAGCTGGGCCTGATGAGGGCCGAGAGGTGAGAGACATCATGAGTTTTTGGATCGTACGAGGGAGCGGCCCACTGGGACTTTGTTTCCTTCCATCTCTGATCGATCGAGTTATCGTCCGCCGCTTGGACTACCCCTAAGGTGAAAGGTCCCCTACATAATGCAACGCAAGAAGCCGTCGCTCCGATCTAATACGAGAGAGGATTCTCAACAAAAAAAAAAATCTAATACGAGAGAGAGACCAACACTACAACTTTGACGAGGCAGGGCAAGATCAGAGATGGCTGCAGCGGAGTCAGAGGACGGGAACAAGAGCGCAATGGTCACGCTGATCAGCTCTGACAACGCGCGTTTCGAGGTGGACGAGGCGGCGGCGTCGCTGTCGCAGAAGGTGCATCTGATGATGACCACCGGCGCCGGCTGCGACGGCATCGCGCTCCCCAACGTCGACGGCAGGACGCTGGCCAGAGTACTCGAGTACTGCAACAAGCACGCCTCCGCCGCGACCTCTTCCGCGGCAGCTGCGTTGGAGAGGGAGGAGCTGGAGAGATTCGACAAGGAGTTCGTGGACGTCGACACGGCCACGCTGTACTCCCTCATCCATGCCGCCCACTATCTCGACATCAAGGGGCTACTCGACATAGCCTGCGAGAAGATAGCCGACATGATCAAGGGCCAGACGCCCGAGCAGCTGAGGCAGACGTTCGGGATCGCCAACGATTTCACGCCTGAGGAGGAAGAGGAGATCCGCAGGGAGAACGCCTGGGCCTTCGAGTAGTTATTGGTCCCACTAGCTAGCAAGGGCGTATCGTGTTCTACAAAGTTTTTTTTTTTTTAATTAAGGAAAGTTTTCGTTCGAGTATGCTTAAGTTTCGTACTACAGTATAGTCGACAAAGGTTTATCAACTTCTTGTCAAGGGCGTTTGCATGTACTGCTAGCTAGCTTGAATCGTGTCGTGTACTCATGTGGTTACGTAAGGGTTTGATGTAGCGAACAATTCGGTCAACAGACTTAATCCTTCTATTTCAAAATAAGTGTCATTCGAAAACAATTCGGTCTTTCGAAAAATAAGTATCATTCTAGCATCGGGCACGAAAATTAAGGTGAGATGAAAAAGTAGAAAGAGCGCTGAAACGAAGAAGTAGCGAGGAAGATGAGCTGGTGACATTGAGGTTGGCCATGGCGCACGCATCATCAAACTTACAAAGTCAATGAGCTTTCGGCGTGCACAACTTGGATAGTTGTGCCTCATTAGATCAGCTCTGACAACGCGCGGTTCGAGGTGGACGAGGCGGCGGCGTCGCTGTCGCGGACGGTGCATCTCATGATGACCGAGGGCGGCGGCGGCGACGGCATGAGGCTCCCCAACGTCGACGGCGTGACGCTGGCAAAGGTGCTCGAGTACTGTAACAAGCACGCCGCCTCCGCCGCGAGCTCTTCCGTGGAGAGGGAGGAGCTGGAGGGATTCGACAAGGCGTTCGTGAACGTGGACTCGGTCACGCTGGTCTTCCTCATCAATGCCGCCCACTATCTCGATATCGAGGGGCTATACAACATAACTTGCCAGAAGGCAGCCGATATGATCACCGGCATGACGGCCGAGGAGATGAGGCTCATGTTCGGGATCTCCAAAGATTTCACGCCTGAGGAGGAAGAGGAGATACGCAGGGACAACGCCTGGGCCTTCGAGTAGTTGTTGATCACTAGCTTGCTAGGGCGTATCGTGATCGACCGTTCAAATTTTTTTAGCTTCGAAAGACAACATTTTTTAGATGTAGCTGTTTTCAATTTTACAAGAAATTATCAACTTAATTTTGTTTGGGGCTTGTTTTATTTATGTAACTGGTCCGGTCTCGATTTAGCGAATACTCCTTCTGGTTTTAAATTGTTGACGTTTGACTATTTTTGAGTTACGTTTGACCCTTCGTCTTATTCAAAATGTTTAAATTTTATCATAAATTTTGTTATGATTAGTTTCATCACTTAAAAAAATTGAAATATAACTTAAGCTAATATTTTGAATAAGACGAACGGTCAAACGAAACTCAAAAATAGTCAAACGTCAACAATTTAAAACCGGAGGGAGTAGTTCGGTTCCGCTGCGCTTCCACGTCGGATTTTAGTTTCACTCCGACTCGAAGACCACCCTATGATCGCTACGTATAAAATCACGGTCATCGGTCCTCCATAGAGGTACGCGATTCACCAATCGTTCCAATAATAAATCCTCAGGAAGGAGAAAGCACCTTGATCGCGTAATTAGCTAGCGTTCCGGCGACAGGTCCTGCGACGCAACATCGATGGCGGCTTCGGCAGAGTCCGGCGACGGCGGCGAAGCCAAGGGCGTGACGACGACGATCACGCTCATCAGCTCGGACAACGAGCGGTTCGAGGTGCCGGCGGCTGCGGCGAACATGTCGCAGACCATCCGCCACATGATCGAGGACGGCTGCGCCGACGGCGGCATCCCGCTCCCCAACGTCACCGCCGCGATCCTCGCCAAGGCGCTCGAGTACTGCAACAAGCACGCCACGAGCTCCGAGGCTGCTGCTGCTGCAGGAGGTTCCTCCTCGAATAACAACTCCGCCGCGGAGAGTTCGTCGAACGCCGCGCCTCCGCAGAAGGAGGAGGACCTGGCGAGCTTCGACAAGGCGTTCATCGACGTGGACCAGAGCACGCTGTACTACCTCCTGTTGGCCGCCAACTACCTTGAGATCAAGGGGCTGCTGGACCTTGCCTGCCAGAAGGTCGCCGACATGATCAAGGGCAAGATGCCGGAGGAGATCAGGCAGACGTTCGGGATCAAGAACGACTTCACGCCAGAGGAGGAGGAGGAGATACGCAAGGAGAACAGCTGGGCCTTCCCGGAGCAGTAGACGTTTACATTTCAGTTGGTTTATTTCAATTTATAGAAGAGATTCAAATACTATATATGTGTTTAATTCTAGCGTGTAGTGGTTGATTGATTCTAGCGTGTATTCAGAAAAAGAGTTGTTCCTCTATTGCTTATAGTCTCTAAATTATACAATGGATATCAATTTGGTTACCCCACATCGTTTCATCCGTAGTTAGTTTGCGGCTCATGCATATATATATTTCGCAGGTTTTAAAAACGGATCAACAGGATATACCGTTCATTCAATAGTTAGCACAACAAACCCTACCCTGCAGATTTCAGAACCATGTGACCATGTCCATCTGTCAAATCAAACAAGAATCGTATTCACGTAGGAGATTATTACTTCCACACGTAGAAGCTCTCATCCATTGTAGTACTAGCTGAACTGCCTCGCAGACCATAAATCAACGCGATACATAAGAGTCCGGCACCAGTTCCACGTCAGATCCTCCAATGATGCACGTGATTCTACTCCGACTTGAGGATCACCTTGATCTCTCCCCTGTATAAATCTACGTGCCCGTAGTCATCAACAGGCTATCCGATCAATCTGATAAGAGAGCACGCGTTCCGGCGAAAACGAAGTGACGCCGCGATGTCTGCGGTGGAGAACGTCAGCGACGGGAAGGGCACGACGACGACGGCGGAGGAAGGCAGCGACGGGAAGGGCGTGAAGATGATCACGCTCATCAGCTCGGACAACGAGAGCTTCGAGGTGTCGCAGGCGGCGGCGAGCCTGTCGGAGACCATCAGCAACATGATCGAGGACGGCTGCGCGGAAGGCGGCATCCCGCTGCCCAACGTCTCCGCCAGTACCCTCGGCAAGGTGCTCGAGTACTGCAACAAGCACGCCGCCGCCGCGGCCGTGAGCTCCGAGGCGGGAAGCTCCACCTCCGACGCCGCCGCCGCGTCTAGTTCCAACGATGCCTCCTCCTCCTCCTCTTCGGCCGCCGCGACGTCGGGCAAGGAGCAGGAGGACCTGAAGAGTTTTGACAAGGAGTTCATCGACGTCGAGATGGATGTGCTGTTCCAAATCCAGTTGGCCTCTAACTACCTCAACGTGAAGGAGCTGCTGGCCCTCGCTTCCCAGACTATCGCTGACAGGATCAAGGACATGTCGCCGGAGGAGGTCAGGACGATATTCGGGATCCAGAACGACTTCGACCCCGACGAGGAGGCGAAGATCCGCAGTGAGAACGCTTGGGCCTTCGATAAGTAGAGGCCACTGAGCGCCGTGGATTGGAAGAAGACGACTTTTGCATCCTTTGTTAGTCATACTATTAGTTCGGCTCGTTTGATTTTAGCTTGTTCAGGTCTTTATCAGTTTTAAATAGCTGTTTCACAGTACCTTGTTTATTTGATCTTCAAGGTTTAATAAAGTTTTCTTTTCTCGCAAAACGCGGCACAGAACATCCTCGTCTCCACGATTATAAGAACCAAGGAACATATATGTTGTTCAGGCCACAGAACATGCTGGTTTTTAGAAGTGGTCGACTCTTCACTCTAACTGGTCATGGCGATTGCGGTGCTGCCGGCGGTGGGCAAGGTGCAGGCGCCGTGGGACAGGGAACACTGAGTGGTAGGCCGCAGAGACCGCTGTTGCCTGAAATTCACAGGACACGTTTTGATTACTAGAGATTATTGACACACACACACACAAACACAAGCTAAGCATGAACAAATTCTAAGAAATAATACTAGCTGAGATACCCCTAAGAGCATCTCCAACAGTTATGTAAAAAATTAGTCTCTAAACACTGATTTAGAGAGTTTCTAAACAGCTGTTGGGAGTAAAAAAACATACCTCCTCCAACCATTCCCAATTTTTGGTTTCCAAATAATTTCAAATGTGTCCACGTCAAGATGAACGGACCATGTACTCATTCACCTAGAAGCAACACATGAAGACGCCCTACCCGCGCTCATGGCCATGGGTACAGGACAGCCGTGGCGGGGTCCGCCTTCCACGGCGACAGCCCCCTCCGCCCTGCCGCTACCCATGTTGCCGCCATCGTCGTTCACTGGCGACCCGCTGGAGGAGTTGCTCTGCCCCATGTCCGACACACGCTAATGGTCGACGACGCCATAATCCAGGCCTGAGTGCATGGCCTGAGCCGCGCTCGCCTTCTCCCCTCCCGCCGTCGCCGTCGATCAGTCGTCGTCCGCCTCCTCCTGCCCGCTTGTGCTCGTTCCCGACGTCGCACTGCACACCACCATCCTCAACTGGTGCCACCGCGGGCTGCCACGTCGTCGGTGTGGCCACGGCCATGGAAGGCAACACCTGCCGGTCACGCAGCAGCAGCGCCCCCGCGTCCTTCGCTGCACGCGCACGACCACCGGCATGCACTCCACTCGCAGCACGAGCACGGCCGTCGTCGCCTGTGTGCGTTGCTCCCGCCGCGGTGGACCCATGACTTTCCCTCGTGGGACCTACGAGCACTGGAGGAGAATGTTCTGGCAAGCTGCACGCACGAGCTTGCACTGCAGGAAGGGCGCCATGGATTAATCGACTGAATCGACAGCATCGATGAGCCAACTGGTTGTTCCCCGCAAAAAAATAAAAAATAAGGAACCAATTGGTTGTCGCGCTCGACCAAAATGAAATGCCGGAAGGTTGCTGCTTGCGGCGGACTGCGTGCGGCGAGGATGGCGCGCGCGGCGCCGGCGTCGCGTACTGCGGCGAGGTGGGCGGATATGGCGAAGCATCGAAGAAGATAGGGGGTGGGGTGCTGCTTGAGGCGGGAGGGGAATAGGAGCAGGAGCGGAAGAAGGAAGCGGGTGAGGTGCAGGTGAGAGGCGAGGAGGAGGTGGATCGAGCGGACTTGCGAGAGGAATGCGACTGGCGGCAGAGAGATGGGGTCTGCTGAGGCGAGCACGGCGGCGCGCGAGGTCGTGTTCGTTCGGCGAGTTCGGCAACGGGCGGGGCGCCGGAGGGCTCGTACGCGGGTCAAAGAGGATGAGCGCTTTGCAGCGGCTGCGGCGGAGGAGCATCCGGCGGCTGCCTGGTCCGGTAGTATGGCTCGCCCCGGCGGGTGCTGGGTGGAAGGTAGAGACGCGGGAAGAGCGGGAGTGCTGCTGTTGGGGGTGCGTATACCTTCCCTAGATGTAGCAACTGAATAGGGAAAAATTGGCTGAAGCTAAATTTAGCAACCTCTTTTACATAATTGTTGGAGGACGTTTTTTTAACTTATACCCTAAATTTATGTTTAAGGAGTACATTTACAAAACTGTTGGAGATGCTCTTATAGCGATTATATATAAGAAAAGAGAGCGAAGCAAAACCCATGACGCGTTCGACGCGCTCACCTCGGAACGCACTGGCATCGAACCGGCGGAGCCCAGGCGGGATGGGTCCAGACAGGTTGTTGTACGAGAAGTCGACGAGCTTGAGTTCCGTCTGCTGGCCGAAGTCCGGCAGGGCGTCCTGGAAGCCGTTGTCGGAGAGCTGCAGCTCCAGCAGCCTTGGCGACGACGACGCGACGGAGCTCGGTATCGCCCCGGTGAAGGCGTTCCCGGACAGGTACAGCTTCTGGAGCCCCCGCAGAGGCGCGAACGCGTCGTCGGGGATCTGGCCGGCGAGCCTGTTCCCGTGCAGGTAGAGCATCTTGAGGTTGCGGAGCCAGGACACGTCGGGGAACGCCGTGCCGGTGAGGTTGTTGTTGGCGAGGCAGAGCGAGCGGAGCCCCGGCAGCCGCGCCAGCGGGCGGAGGTCCGGCGCGGGGCCCTGCAGGCCCAGGTACTCCAGCTGCAGGACCACCACACTGCCGTTGTCGTTGCACCTGACGCCGTACCACGGCGACTTGCCGCCGGAGCAGGGCTCCAAGGTGCTCCCCCACTGGTATACCGGCTCCGGCGGGCCGTTTGGGCCCCGAAGCGGTGCTCGGAAGACCAGCAGCGCCTCGGCCTCCGGCCCGTAAGCGACGACCATGGTCGACATGAGCGCGAGAACAAGCAATGCCGTGGCGACCTCGCCGGCCATGACTATGGGGCTTGTCGCCGACACGATCGTCGTGCCGTTTCGATGTGCTTTCGTCCAGCCGACCACTCGCGCGCCAGACTTTATACGTGAAAAACCCAGCACGGTATCTGGAATCAACCAGGCATCCGGGTACTTAGGATGCGACGCCCTTCCCAGATTTGTTGTTTATTATCCGGAGAACACCAGGCTGCAGGCCGGGAAGCATTTAGCAAAGCAGTTATCTGATGGTTGCAGAAACACTATTTTCTCTGGAACAGCCGTCTCTGCGATCGATTTGATTAGGCATCCACCCCATCCATCCCAGGCTATCAGATTTATGCCGACAGCCTTAGGCCAAAATGGGGGCGAACTGACTATACTAGATCACTGAGCAAGATTGAAAACAGATCATGCTCCGTCGCTTGATCAAGTAGTACGGTCAGTTCATTTAATCCTCAGATTACACAATAAATCAGGGGCCAAAATTGCAGCTACCACTAAAAAGCCACACCTCAAATTTCTGCTTGGTGCTACAACAAATCTGATGTTTGGCATAAACAAGAACTACTCATAGCTCATGTGGATCACAATCAAAATCAAACGTTCTTCAGCTCCACAATCATGCATCTTGTGTTTTGCTCCGAGGTAAACAACTTCTCTTACTTAATCAACGATGAAACACTTCTGCTTATCGAATTCTTCGTAACCAACATCTACCAGGCAGAGGCCTTCTGGAGGCGCCGGAGGCGCTGTTGCCCGCCTGTCAGTGGCTTCCATGAGTTTCAGCAAAGCGTCCTCCCCAGCACCAGCAGCGGCCTCTCTTATGGCAGTAGCAACAAGAACCCTAACCATCTGCACAGTGTGCTCAAGTCAGAATTAGCGGTCACATGATGACAGGGGCAAGGTTAGGTAAGATGACAACTGCTTGTTGTATTACCTTGCGTAGAAACCTGTTCGCAACTAGCTCAACGCACATTACCGTCATGCCTTCTTTGCAATTCTGCAACAGCAATGGGCAAATAAAAATTAAAATAAAACATTACACTCTATCGAATAATAAGAAAAAACAATGAACCGACAGTCAAACCAACCATATTGGAACGACAACACAAATATATACAATCCTTGAAACTAGGTATGATGACATGCAGCAAACAACTTGTACTCATGTTACACTAAGAAATGCTGAGCAACTCTGAAAATTCTATGTATTACTTCAACAACACACGGTGCGGCAGTTGTACCAGTAATATGAGAGTTTTGGGCTTTAATAATAATACGTGCAGTAAATCAGAATCTGCAGAAGATACAAGCTTCTTTCTTCTGAATACACGGTTCTAAGTAGATAACGGCAAACAATGTAGTATTTGATAATTAGACAAAATGACCTGTACTCATCTCACCTCACTAGAGGAATATAGTTTGGCCACTGCAGCACGAGAATGGAACATGAAACATTCCGTAGGTGGGCCGCTGAAAATGATAATGATAGAGCATCAAGCAAACTGATATGTTTCAATAACAAGTACAAAAACAGAGACTTGGAATCCAAATAGAAGGGGAATATAATGTTCCCCTTAATTTACAAGCAGTAATGAAGATTTAAGAGTATGATAGACAATTTCAAGAAGGTTCTGGTGAACAACCATGCCAGGATTAGGTGGGAAAACTATGTTAGAAAATCAAGATGATATAGTTTGGTCTGCAAGAAAGCCACGTCACCTGTTATGAACTTATGATTTGATGAAACTTACATGCTTCGTGAAGCTTGTGTATCACGTGCAAACATCCTGTAGGACAGTGTTTTCCCACTAAGTTGCCTAACAATTTCGTCAACCTTGACCACATCAAAGCTCTGAGGTATAATGCTCTGCTCAGAACTCTCAAGTATTGTAGGGGACTGTTCTTCCCCTAATATTAATTTATCGTCCTCATCAAGAGGAAAAATATACAGGTATCTTCTCCATTTGGCTGCAAAATTGGGATGAAATTCACGTGAGACCTGCAAATTTTGTCATCAATTAATACCCAGGATAACACCATATATGAGTGGTCTTCAAAATTTCAGATCTTCATATACAATAAACCGATTCAAACCAAAAAATAAATGATTAAGCACGGATAGCCAATACCAAATACATTTACCACTAGCAACATCATAAATGCCAGGTGAAATGATATATTCTGCAAAAAGGAACAAAAGATACCTCTGAAACATGTAATGGTTTCAGTTTATCAGGAGCAGCCTCATTTATTGCATCTTTTATATCACCAGACTCTACGTCCGTTCTCCATGTATCTAAGGAGGTTAGCAATGAATATACAATGTCAGTCATCAGAAGAACCAACAAAATTGCTGTATTACACCGTACCCTTGAATTTTATTTTTTTAGATAAGTGTGTGACAATGTTTGCTTTACATATGCTAACGAGTTCTGTAAGAGCTAATGAAGTGCATGGTATGCATCTTTTAGCACTCTCTGAAAAACAATAATATTCTGGGCATCTTTAAGTCGAAGTTATGGATCGCACTGCTAAAACTCTACATTATGTTTCTTGGATTAGAAAGCGGTAGCAATTTCGATATGTATAAATTGTTGCAGTTGATAATTTGCTAAGGTAAGGTCCATCACAAGAAAATGATTTGTCTCATCCTCTTATGGGAATGAACAGATATTTCCTTCATCAAAGTCAAGTATAAAACAGTTCAAACAGAATTTACACTTAAGTATATGGTTCAAGGCATAGTAAAATGCTGCGTAACAAATTTTTTAAAAAATAGTATGTGTGTTCTCAAGTTTAACTAACAAAATGAGCAAACTTGCTGAAGAGCAGTCACCCCTTTGTCGGTGCGTCCAGCAACTACTGCACAGCCTTCTACTGGCAACGATCTTGATTCAAGCTGTTTTGCTTTTCTCTCATCAACAAATTTTCCAAGCTGTTTTTCCACTAGACTGCAAAAAATACAAAGCAAAAACAACAAACTTATAATCATTCTCTTAAATGTAATGAAGTGAAGATTAATAGGTTGAACAAAATTACCCCTGAACGGTATTAAGACCAGGCTGCTTTTGCCAACCATCGAATGACCCTCCATGATATGAAAGAACAATCTTAAAGGTTACTCTTTCCCACCTTCCTCCCCGATCTTTGGAGGAAATAGTTGGTGATTGCTTTTCTGATGGTGTTAGACAATCTTCTCGGGTAGTATCAAGGGTGCAATCACTCTGAGGAAGTAACATCTATATGAGTTTCTTCAAATTATTAAAAGGCGTGGATGGTTTTGACAACAGTGACAAAATTTTTAGCTAGACTAGTTGATAGCGCTTCTGAATCAGATGGCTGGGCTTATGCGAAATGCAATGCGTCAGGCCACATATTCAATTTTCAGTCGTTCAATAATTTTGCGGCCTGATTAAGACTTCCGTTTGCCTCAACAAGAAAATCTATTTCCTGAATGGTCTTACAATTTGACACAACAGAAGAATCAACATTTATTTGCCCTTACACCAAGCATATCAGAAAATCCCAACCTGGCTACGATAGGGGGTGGTTCCTTCTCACCTCATCTTTTCCAAACAGCTTGCCGAGCCCCGCGGCGCCGGCGCCGGCGCCTGTGCGCACGAGTTCGGCGTAGAAGTCGACTACCCGGTTCCACGGCCGCGCGTACATGTACTCGTAGCTCTCCCTGCTCATCCCAGCAAACAAGCAAAGCTCTAGGGTTCAGCCTCAAAGCCCAAACCGCAGATGAGAAAGGGATATGAGTCGGGAGGCGCAGGGGAGGGCGGTTACTTGGCTGTCCACCGGAGGTGTTTGCACGCGTCGGTGTGCTTGTAGTGCACGTGTTCCTCTCTCTCAGCGGCCGCCGCCATGGATGCCGCCACGGCCGGTGGCATCTTCCCCTTCGCCGCCGTTGCCATGAGGGGCCGGAACTTCGCGAGCATGTGCTTGGCTTGAGCCGATGTATTCCTCTTCCCTAACTCCTTTTTTTTTTTTCTGAGAGGTGATCCCTAAGACCCTAACTCAAATTTGCCAGAATACCCCTTGTAGGCCCAAATACTCAAAACAAAAAAGGGGAGCATTCGAGCACTAACTAGTACTGTAACTTCTGGTGTGCAACATTTGGAAAAAAAAAAGAGAAAAGACCGCAAAAAATTGCAGAACTATGTGCATCATAATACGACCTTACGCAAAATTTAACAACACTAATTTCAAAAAAGTTAAAATAGTTGCCCTCAAAATGTCTATCAGGATTCACCACTGCTGGACTTGATCCGCCAAAAACAATCACTCCTCGGATCTGTAAAATGCATACACAGTACTGATCTATCAGATTCCATCCTGGTGTTGATCTCCTGTAGAACTGTTCAAGTTTACAACGTAAAACTGGCGTTAATCTTTACAAGTAACTCAACAAAATGGCAACGTCAATACTATCAAAACGCATTTCTCCACTTCCATTTTGGTGTGGAAAAAAATTTCCCCAGAAAACAGTCGCAGTTTTTTGCGGTCTTTACAACGTCGTCATGGCCGGCATTAACATTACATGCTTTCCACAACTCTCCTCTACGTACAATTGCTAATCGAAAGAACAAGAAACCTACAGTGGTGGCTGTGCCATCAGACCAAAATTAATTGCAACTGACTGATCTTGAGAACATGGATGGCAATGCAAAAGGCTAGTAATGGAGGCTCAATCATCATAAGAAAACTGTTCCCTGTTATATCTTGTACAAATCCTCATCAGGAGGATCCTTGATATTTCCATTTCTGGAAGGAGATGCTAGCACCTCCAGGCCAGCTCCGTCGGAGTCCGGTGACGGGATGTACAACTTGGACTCCAACGCCGTCTCACTCTTGCTCCGGCCATTTCCCGGACGTGTCCTCCTGCTCGTGGGAACCGGCTTTCCGTTCACAGGAGGCACAGTGTCAGATTTTACTGCCGGCTCCACCTTGGCCTTCTCCGGCTCAACACTCTCTGCAGGTTCCTTTGGGACCTCGTAGAGTGTTACAGCACCTGTGATACAGTCCTGGAGGAGAACATCTTGACATTCAGGCATCTTCTGCACTGCCTCAAAGGTCTCGACAACCTGGCTCATGGTTGGTCTTCCTTTGGGATTCTGGCTCAAGCAGCGGTATGCAAGGCTTGCCACCTCAATGGCAGCCTTGGTGGAGTACTGCCCTTCCATTCTTGGGTCAATGATCCTGAATAGCTTCCGATTATGGACGAGAAGGGGGCGTGCCCACTCAACTAGGTTGTGCTCACGAGTCGGCCGACTCTTGTCGACAGCCCTCCTTCCAATAATCATCTCAAGAAGCACAACACCAAAGCCATAAACATCACTTCGAGCGGTCAGATGGCCTGCAGACAGGTATATTGGTGATTAACATATTTGAACTAAATACAATTCAGTTTCTATCCATTCTTGGGAACATGCTCATTCATTTCCTCAAAACAAATTGGACTTGTATTCTTATGTATGGAAATCCTTGTTTACCAGTCATGACATATTCTGGAGCTGCATAGCCATAGGTTCCCATAACTCGAGTTGACACGTGAGTTTGGTCTCCACTAGGTCCAGTTCTTGCAAGACCAAAGTCTGACAGTTTAGCATTGTAATCCTGCAATGATAAAGAGTGGCATTGATGTGCTATCAGAGATATTGTTCAATATAATACATTTCCAGTGCTTCTACAAGGCAACAGTGATTAACTGTTTTCTTTATTTGACATAAAAAACACGGGCGCATTTTGGAGGTAAACAAAATATAGTTGAACTTGAAGGGCACTCGGTATAATATACTTCTAGACATTGACATCTCAATATATAGACACAGACATAATGCATCACAGGTGCATTGTTCAACAGTGAGAATTTTTGTATAACATTGATTAGTCATATGAGAAGTTTGACATAGAAAAATCCTTACAAAAAATGGTTGAAACATGAGTGTAGCAACGCATTAAAGTAAAAGATGAAATACGAACCGCATCTAACAAGATGTTTGATGTCTTGAAATCTCGATAGATTATAGATCTCTCAGCTCCGTGAAGGTATTCAAGCCCTCTTGCGGCACCCAACGCAATCTTCATGCGTGTTGACCAAGGCATATTAAGACAAACACCTGTTATCTTTCAAGCAAGAAATGAACACAATGAGAACCCAAAAACATGAAGCTTGCTGGAATATTTTCATGCCACTGCTTGAATTAGAATATCAATTATGATGATCATGTCATATATGCTCTTTCAATAGATCAATATATACGGCAGATAAAATTAGACTTGATACATACAGTACTAGCACATGTAATAATGCTTGTACAGTGACTATTGCCATTCAACTACTAATACTACCTTTGGTTGCTTGAGCTTGGCATTCCGACAGCCCGAACAGCCAGCTTAGTTCAATAATGAGCAGAGCTGGCGTTTGGAACATCATGCTCAAGCAACCAGAGGAAGCATGTATCAAAGTGCGCTGGATGATGAGACTTCACATCAAACAAATGAGTAGATAGGTGCAAATAGTCAGTCAGAGGCTCAGAGCTTACGTCGGAAAAGATGCTTTTCAAGGCTGCCGCAAGCCATGTACTCGTAGACAAGCAGTCTATGCGAACCCTCACAACAATATCCAATTAGTTCGACCAGATTCGGATGACTAAGTTGCCCAAGATAGTTGACTTCTGCCTGGAAACAGATCGGAAAACTGTAAGTCCTCAATTGATTGCAAATAGTACACTGGTTTATTTCAACCTAGTTATCTGCGAATAAGAGCATTCTATCTCAAGTTTTATGTGAACATATTTCTTAAAAGGTAAGCAAGGAAAACAATACTTCAATAAATATCACAAAGAAAATTATTCTTATCACTAAATTATATCTTCAATCTCCAATCAACTAAGCCTCATGAAGATATCACATGAGCCAATATCATCATGATTCTTCTAATGTATACGACAACAGTCAGATTTGGAAACAGGAAATCAATGAGACTTACCAACCATTCCTTGTCTCCCTGGAAACCCTCTGGGTTTAGTTCTTTCACAGCAACCTGTCTGGATGGGAATCCTGCTCTAACATTTTCATCAATCACACCTTTGTACACAACTCCAAAACCACCCTCTCCAAGAATTTGGTCTGGTCGGAAGTTTTTTGTTGCTGCTCTCAATTCGTTGTAAGTGAAAATATTAACATTTCCATATCCTTCTACTTGCAAGTCTTCCACATCTTTTGGAGGTGCAAGAGCACTTGCTATCGCTTTAGAATCAGATTTACATTTCCTCAATCCATCTGGTCCAGCAGCTTCAGCTGATACAGATATTAAAAAGTATAACCATCAGGAGAGAACGAAAGTTAAACATATCGTCAAAGCAGATCTAACAAAATTGAGAAATATGATGTAGTCCTTTAGTCCCAGTATAATTCACATTAGCCCCATGAATACATCCCAATAAATTGCATGCATTATGCAAAGAAGAAAAAGATCTGGCAGAGGACTTTTGGATACAACAATTTTAACCATAAACGATGCTTGAGTGCTAAAATCGAAGTTAAAACAGGTGGAAAAAACTGCAATGAGCAATGGCAGTGAAGAATTACAGAGGAGAAAAACATTTTTAAGGTTAATTCAAAGCAAAGACTTCCTTTACAAGTTCAATGTATCCTGGTGAGAATACTTTATCATACGAGACAGAATATAAAGTTTGATGCCCTTACCACTACAAAGTTTCACCTGTTTGACTTAAGGATGATAAACAAGACATCCACACTACCTAAATACTTGTCTGACTTAACAGGCATACTCTGTTCCATCTCTTTTACTGATAATGTATCTTTTAAAGCTGATTTACAGACTGAGAAGCTCCTAAGGATGTTGGTATGACATGGAAAAGAGTCTCCTAATTGGACGGTTTAAGGGAAGCATCCACGGTCACAAGTTCTCACCACTTTACCAGCACCCCCTTTTTCCCCTGGATAAAGAAATTTCTATTAAAGCTCTTGAATATGTAAGCACAACTGTCTACTACTGAATTTCTCATTTCATCCATTAGTTCTTGGGGATTAGTTTGGCTTTATGTTTGACCAACTTCCCATTTTCTAAAGAATTTCTTTCTACTCAGAATGAACCTCAATTTACAGGACAGCTCAAGCTCTGTCTTTGCACAAAAAGAAATTACGTAAAAACATTTCCAACCTGATTCAAGAACCACACCGGAACTTGAGCTACATTTGGGTTACTCTTCCCTTGGCTTGTCAGGGACCTTGCCACGGAAGCATTTTGTAAGCTGCCTATCAGTCTATCAATTGTTAACGGGGCGACAAGTAGCAAAACTGTACCATGCAAACTACGTTCAAACATAAATGAAGGGAAACTACAAGAAGAGGGCCTCAAATACTGACCATGCATGGCATTTCCGATCACTATTAGATATCAGCAGACTACAATCAAGCGACCCATCGCACCAATCAACATCCCCATCACAATCCTTTTTTCCCCTTATAAAAACGAACTCAATTCTTTTTACATCCGAAATTCCTAAGGAATAATGGCTAACCCACGACCAAATTACGCAGCTAACCAGGCTAGACACTGACCCTTCAGCTCTATGCACCTCCCAAATATGGCAAACTACATCATAGGCACCAGAAGCCAAGAGAAAAATAGCACGAACCTGGTCTGCTCTGGAGCCGGTGCTCCTCCAGCGAGAAGCATCCGCCCATGGGGACCCCAAAGATCGAGCCTTTCCCTCCAATCCGGCCCTACTCCCTCCTTCCCATCGCCGGTCTCCGGTCAGATCCACAAGGCCCGAACAACACTTTGGCCCCCGGCACCAACCGGGACCGCCGCACCAAGGAACTTCCGCCGCACCGACCAGCCGCCGCTTCGCCTGGCAAAATTGGGCCTCTCTCTCCTGTCCGACAGCCGGAGCTGGTGGCCTCGCCGGCGCGCCGCTCAAATTCGCCACCGCAGGCCCGCAGCTTCTGGTGCGCACCCGGATGCGCGTTTCCCCCCTGTCCTTCTCCCTCGCGTGGTTTTACTCCACTGCTCTGCTTTTATTTTCCGCGGGGCGCTGCTGGAGACGGCGGGGAGAAAGGCAAGGAGAAGGCGGAGGGATTAGCTGTGCCAGAGGGTTGGAATGAGTAAAAGGAAGCTGCTTTCGATTAATAAACGCCGCGTACAGCATAAACGCGGAGGAATTGGGAGCTGAGGCCTTTTTCCCTCCGTTCTTTTTTCGTTGTTGCTTTGTGGTTGGGGGCTTTGGGTTGATGAACATGATTAGAAGAGGCATTAGATACTGACAGTGGTCTGGACCGAGGTTCGGTGGTGGACTTTAATTTTATAAGGGTCAGGGGCTGTTCGTTGCATCCACAATGCTACTCTGAAAATATAATTGTAGTTTCATTTTTTAAGTTAATACAAGTTTAGTGTAAAAGTGGAACCGTCAGTAGTAGTCTTGTCAAGTTTCACTCAAAAAAAAGAGAATTCCACTGGATTTAATAGTTTGTATTCATATTTCATTCATCTGGAAAAAATAATTTGTGCTTGGAGCTTAACTTCAACTTTTCCTTCTTTCTCAATCAGAAAAAAAAAAACTGGTTGACACCATATCAGGGTTTTATTTACTTATTTTTATTTCCATTTTGAGCGAAATTCCAGTTTTCCTTCTTCTCGCCAATGGTGGCGGAAGTGATTGGTGGCATGGATTCATCAAGAACGAAATAGTAGACTCAACCAAGTATGTACAAAATTAGTGCGCGGTCATTTCTCTAAGCTCCCGGAATAAAAATTGTTATTTTTTTCTTTTGACGAACATGTAGGAATTGAAGCTTTCGGGAAAAAAAAACAAGTGGAAATTGCTACCAGAAGCGGTGTGTTGTGGCAAAGCCAATATTATTTTCCTATAATTAGAAGCATTTTTACAATGTGAGCCA
Organism: Eragrostis nindensis; assembly: GCA_012490785.1. Classification (NCBI taxonomy): domain Eukaryota; kingdom Viridiplantae; phylum Streptophyta; class Magnoliopsida; order Poales; family Poaceae; genus Eragrostis; species Eragrostis nindensis. The sequence goes on from JAAXCT010002214.1 coordinate 47,166, forward strand.
GCTAAAATCACATATACAGTTTATTAAAAAATCAAACGGATCAACTCCTTAGATTACCTTTTTTTCTAAAAAAAAACTGAGACCTTAGCTTACTTTCTTCTTATTAATGAAATATTGGCTTTCCAAGTTTTTTTTTTGAGATGAAATATTAGCTTACTTTCTTCTTATTAATGAAATATTTGCTTTCCAAGTTGGAGGAAGAGAACTGGCGAGGACGTACAAGCCGGCCAATTAGGGCTACCTTTCCTTGCAACAAGGGGCAGGTTGTCTCCTAGTTGTTGGACCTAATTCCGCCCCGCGCAAGATAACCTACCATTATTATCATTCAAAACCCAACCTAGAGGCAGAGCCAGTGGCCACCACTCCGGCAATGCCTTGCCAACAGAAAGAAGAGGCTCCATCCAAGTCGTGAAACAAGGGGCAGTGCAGGCCCGCATGTCCCTGATCCCAGGTGCTCTCAAGACTAATCAATCGGCGACCCACCGGCCTGCCGAGAGAGAGAGATGGGGAGCGATCAACTTGCGGTTTTCCTAATCGGCGAGGCGATTGGCGGGCGCAACCAACGTGAATGGTGTGGGTTGCGAAATCGGCGCCGGAAAATCTGAATCATATCCAAGACGCCACATGGCGAGCGAGCCCTCTCCACATGGCCCTTCCCGCCCGCAACGGGTAGTTATCCGTGCGGAGCTTCGGTTTGGAAGCTTCGGACCCAATGGTTATCAGGTCGCTGCTCGCGCCGGGCGTCACCGTGGCAAGAGAATTCCGGCTGAAAAGAAGACGATGATCATCAGATCAGTAAAACTGATAAGTAAGTTAGGCGCCGAATCTTGTTTGTTTGTGCTGCACTGCTGCTTTGACTCTGACCGAGACGGAGAAAATGGTGGGAATTTGTGGTGTGGCCGCTGCGAGAGGTCGCCACCATGTCGGACCGATATGCAGCTGTGCGAGACGCGGTTTCCCTTGTCTCCGTCCTCCCCGCATCTCCCGTCCTGGTAGGTGGTGGCGCGGAAAAATAGTGGTGCCGCAGGATTTGTCTCGCGTCGCGCCGGTCCTGTCCTGCCATGCCATTGCCAGCCAACCAGTGCGACGCGGTTTCTTGATTTGATCATGGATATCGTCCCCTGTTTTCACGTAGGAATTATACCAAATTCTTGCGTCCTCTCCTAGCCGATTTCCATTATACTAGTACTATTTCAGTACATCAACCTAAGGATTGTTTTCCACTGGAGCACAGCAGTGCGCGGTGCTGTACCGCGTACGTGCGAATACTGGACGGTGTTCGCCATGAAAGGAGGAGGTGTCGTGCGTGTGCCAGGCTGTCAGTGCTCGGGTTCCGACAACGTCATGACGGTTTGTTTATTCGCCAGCCGGTCTCAACGGCGGCGGCATCGCATGGTGCCTGGTGCGCCTGGAAATGGATGCATGAGTGAGGGTTGACTTGGTCCTTGCTACTAGTACGTCTCTCACGGCGGGAGGTGTGGACGCGGCAGCCGCGTGCCGGCGGGTGGTCAGCGACATCCGCTGGCTGGACTCCAGGATCCGGCGCCCCGGAAAACATCGTGATGGTCGGTGGTGCCGCATCGGCGACCTGGTCTAGTCGAGCTAATCCAATTGTGGCTGTAGCCCGTAGTAGGTGTCGGTTCCCTTCCCACATGGCTGGCACGGCGTCGCCGGGCGGCGACCGGCGTCTCGAGGGGAGAGTGCCAAGGCTAATGGAACACCCAAGTTGGACCGAAACGATGTCCCTTCTTCTAGGCCCAATCCAGCTGGCCAGCGTTAAGCGGCGCGCGCTCTTGGAAGCTCACACCTGTGCGCTTCTAGCGCGCGCTGCTACACACATGTGACATGCGTATCACTATCAGTATCACACGTCGTCGGCACGCGCCGAGTACAAGCCGCGAAGCATGGAGTCGAGCCCTTCAGTCCATCCCATCCCACCTCAGCGAAGTGAACAGAGAAGTTTTGACTGCCTCCATCTCCATCCATGGCTTCCTCCATGCTCGGGTACATGTCGCTCGTCCGCCGCGCCGCCAGCGCCGGATCATCTTCACCTGCGGCGACCCACGCAAAGGCCGCAGCAAGCGTTCGTCTCGCACGCGCCGATTTCTTTCCCGAACCGTTTTGATGCTCCACGGCACACCACGCTGGTGAGCTTTCTCTGACTGACCTGTGTGTGTTCTTCAGGTGTTCCGGGCTGCGCTTGCGTCTGTGACCAACAACGGCGACGCGGCTCCAGTGACGGGATCAGAGGAGGACGTGGAGAGGGCGACCGGTGATGGCCCCGCGCGCCGCGCGGCGGAGAAAGCGGCGGACGTTGGCGGGAAGGTGAAGGACGCCGCGGCGGAGGCGAAGGACGCGGGCCGCGAAGTCAAGGACAAGGCCAAGGAAGCCGGCCAGGACGTCAAGGAGGCTATCAAGGAGACGCGCTAGGTAGAGTTCGAGGCATTCACCGCATGTTCCGCAATATGAACAAGACTGAAGACCCCGTGCGATAAATCATACGGACTGTTTCGTATGAAATTATGCGCTCTGATAATAAGCACGACGCTTTTCTATGCATCGACTTCCGTTTTATTCAGAAGAGAGAATCGTGGCTTATGGGCCATCGATATTACATGAGAGGGGGATCGATCCATCCATGCCACTGCTACTCGATGCGGCAGCAGTCCTGGTACAGCGGAGGCATGCACTGGCCGCCCCTAGGGTAATTCCAGGCCGTCGTGCACCAGCCGTAGCAGTTCGGGAAGTCCGAGCACTTGCCTCGGCAGACGTACCTCGCCGCCGCTGAGGCATAAAGGTTCCGGTGTTAGCTCGGAGAAAATGAGATTTACAAGTAACTTTGATACCAGAATTGGTGACGAGAGTAAGAAATTTGGACACAGTTTACAGGCGTACCATTGGAAGAAAGGACAGCGACAGTGACTAGAGCAATGAAAAGAACCCTGCAGAAGCAAGAGGAAAAGAATGCAGCCATTTCGCCCGTCAGTCCTAATTTAGAGTTTCAGAAATGGTCCGACGCCATATGGCAGTCGATCAGGGCTTATATGTAGCGCGTGGTGATTGCATATGTAGCATACATCAATTACTACTGTTACTATTGCCAAAATCTGTCGCGGCGACTAATTATTACAGTTACGAAAGTCCTTTGTATTTTTGGCCAAGGAGCACAAGAACAATGCGCCCTGTTTGCTTGCTGACTTGTCAGGGCAGCGCTCTCAGCCGCAGGGGTCCGAAATCGAACGGTTGGGAGCGGTGCCTCCAAGCAGATTCTTAATCTCAAAGCAAACAGTCCTATGTTTTGTGTTTTGGAATTCGGAACCTTCACAAATTAGGTTTATGCTTCATATAAACTTCATTCTTCATTTTACTTTTTCTTTTAGCCTGTCTTCATTTTACTTCTGCCTTGGTGGCATGATCAATATAAAAACTTCAAAGCTCGGCCTGCTGATGGCCCATTTTAATGAAAATTCGAGTGGGGATGCTCTCCCCACACCGTTGATCGTAAAAAAAATAAAAATAAACTTCATTCTTCTTAACACCAAAAATTGGGTTTATATTGGATTCAAGGTACTAGAAGTTATAGGGACAACTCTGATCTTGGTGAATGGATATATGGTGCTCTATACCTTAATAACTGCCTTTACTAGTGCCTAATAAACCTCTGAAAGGACTTGTGTCAATTACTCATCTCTGCTACATAAAACCAAGTAAATATTGGCTCAGATGCACAAGAAGCACTTGTGTTCTAGGGCGTGCTTGGATTCCGGCCACAACAGGCCACGCCACGCACAGGCTCGCCACACTTTGTGGCGCCGATAATCTACGCCACAGCCGCCACACTTTTTCTCCTCTGCTTTTGCTGTGGCGACTGCAACTCTGGCCGGCAACCAAGCACATGCGTTTCCTGCTGTGGCTGCCACAATTTGGCGTGGCAAACCGTGGCCACCAACCAAGCACGCCCCTAGTGAAGAAACCAGACTTCTGAATTTGCAACTATTGTGTTAGCTTCAAGAATTGACATCGCGCGCTTCTTGGTGCACAGTATTGTTTCATCATGGTAACGGGAGCCTTAGGGGCACCTCTGAAAGGTCAGTAAGTTTTCGATGCAAAGCAGGGCTACACCGCACATCAAATTACTATGATTCGTTTTTGTGTGGCCAGCAGCAAAGAACAAATTCAGATTGAATAAAGATGGCATCAAGGAGACGCGCTAGGCAGAGGCTCCTGCCACGACGGACTCGCAAAGAGCTCATCGATCAGCTTGTACAGTTCGAGGCACCTCATATTCAGCAATCAGTCTGCATGTACCGAGTCTGAATGCCCGTTCGATAATTACGTCGACTGTTTCATAAAGAAACCTGTGTGAGTTCTAGTAATAAGCACGGCGTTGATCGATGAATCGAATTCCGTTTTATTCAGAAAATCCTGGCTTATGATGAGCCATCGATTCTACAGCAGATATTGATGATAATCATCAATCCATGCTACTGCTATTCGATGCAGCAGCATTCCCGGTTCAGAGGCGGCAAGCACCGGCCGCCCAGGGGGTAATTCCCCACCGTCAGGCACCAGAAGTTGCAGTCCGGGAAGTCCAAGCACTTGCCTTTACAAACGAACCTCGCCGCCGCTGAACCAGAGGAACTCCGGTGTTAGAACGGAAACGAGATTTCTAGGAACGTTGATAACTTTTGTGACAAAAGAACTTTGGACACAGTTTGGGCATACCATACGAGGAAAGGACAGCGACAATGACCACAGCAATGAAAAGGATGCGGCAGGCGCAAGCGGAAAAGAGTGCAGCCATCTCGAAGACAATGCTACAGTGTTCAGAAATGGTTAATTTGAGTGATGCTACATTGCATTCGATCAGGGCTTATATGTAGCGTTGGGCTATCCGAGGGCCAAAGTTTGTTGACTGGATATGTAGCACACATTAATTACTACAGAGTCTACAGTTACTAGTATTGCCTAAATATCAAAGGCGAGTCCTGGCGACTGATTATTTACTGATAAAAGAAGTCCTGTTTTTTCGCCCCGTTTTTGGCTGAGGCACGTGAGTCATGGATCAGTCAAGTCGCCGCCACTCTCCTGGAACTGGATGCATGGCACTAAAAGTTCTAGTGACATTGCTGATTTGGGTGAATGGATATGTGGTATACATTAAGAACTACCTTTGCTCCTGCCTAAACCTCTGAAAGGATTTGAGTCGATTAATGATTTCTGTTACAGAAAAATAATTATACTATATATTGGTTCATATGCACAAGAATCCAGAAAGCACGGAGCACAGCCTATTGTGATATCTCGAGAATTGAGATTGCACTTGGTTTTAAGCTTCTTTTTGCACAGACTCCTGCGACGACGGACTCGGTAAAGAGCTCGTCGATCGTCTAGTCGAGTCCGACGCACCGCATGTTCAGCAATCTGCGTGTACTGTGTGAGTCTGAAGAGTGAAGACCCGTTTGATAATTATACGGACTGCTTCACACTTCCATATGAAATCACGCGTTCTGATAATGAGCACCAAATTGTTCATGCATCGACTTTCGTTTTATTCAGAAGAAAATCGTGGCTCGTGGGCCATCGATTTTACATGAGAGCCGGGGATCAATCCATGATACTGCTACTCGATGCAGCAGCAGTACTGGTAGAGTGGCGGCACGCACTGGCCGCCCCTGGGGTAATTCCCAACCGTCCTGCACCAGTTGTTGCAGTCCGGGAAGTCCGAGCACTTGCCTCGGCAGACGTACCTCGCCGCCGCTGAACCAGAAAAAAAACTTCGGTGTTAAAACGGAAATTAATTTCTAATAAAAGAGACTTTGATAGAATTTGTGGCAAAAGAAAGAACTTTTGACAGAGCTTAGGCGTACCATTCGAGGAATGTACAGCGACAATGACTAAAGCAATGAAAATGATCCTGCATACGCAAGAGGGAAAAAACGCAGCCATCTCGCCGTCAATGCTACTATGTTCTGCTTTATGTTTCAAATATGGTTATTCCCCATCGCAGTCGATCAAGGATATATGTAGAGTATGTAGCGTTGGGCTATTCGATCTAAAGTTTGGTGATCGGATATGTAGCATACAATAATTACTACAGTTACTATCGCCTAAATCTCAAAGGCTGATCATGGCGACTGATTACTACTGTTTGAAAAGTCCTCTGTTTTGCCTGAGAGTCACAGTAATCATGTCTGTCATGTTTTTTTTTAGAGTTCTAGGGCCAGAAGACCCCAGCCTGATTGCATTGCGACGGCCAAAGCAGTTTACAGTTCAGTTCAGAAATTTAAAAAACCTGCCGCCTCTCGGCCACTTACAAAAATCCTCTCACACTAGAGGCCTACCGATCTTACTAGTCTTTAGAGTTCACATTACAGAACTTGGCGATCACAGCCATATCAGCTCTTCAGGTGAGAACATCACCTCTTCCAGAGCACGCTTGTGCCTCATTTCCACCAGCCATTCTTCACAAGCTTCCGAGTGCTTCTTCAAGCTCCCAGGTGCAGCCACCTCCGCGGTAGTTAGCAGGTATCCCTGAGCCTCTCCGGCCTTGCCCTCAGTTCTTCCAGCCTTTTCACCATGGCCTCGAATTCTTGCAGGTACTTGAAGGGGCACAGGATCTTCCAGTTTTTGAGCATAGGAATGACCTTCTGCCATATCTGCCCAATATTCACCCACTGCACATTTTGGAAATAGATACCGTTTCTCAGTTTCCAAATAGACCAAAGTACAGCTGCACTAAGCATATTAGCAACCATATTCTTCTTATTGCAAAGCCATTTAGTAGCTACAGACTCAAAGCTATTGCCAAACTTGTAACTAAGCATGCTATCTAACTCAACCCAGATTCTACTTGCAACTACGCAATTGCAAGTTTCCTGTTCTGTACAGAACAGGCAAGAAAGATCTTCTAATTTCTTTCTAAGGTTCACATTATCCCTTGTCAGGGTTTTGTTCTTTGACAGTAGCCAGAGGAAGAACTGAACTCTAGGAGGGATGTGTAGCTTCCAAACCGCAGGGGGATGTATTGGTTTAACTCCCCTGAAATTAACAACTTGGTACAGGGATTGTGATGAATACACTCCATTAGAGGAGTACTGCCATGTTGCTTGGAACCTTCACAAATTGGGGTTTATTATGGATTCATGATACTGGAAGTTCTGTGGACAACTCTGATTTGTGCGAATAGATATGTGGTATACCTTAATAACTACCTTTACTACTGCCTAAACCTCTGATAGGACTTCTGTAGATTACTCATTTCTGTTACACAAGAAACACTTCCAGAACCCACAAAACACAAACGCCTGAATTTGCAACTATGGCTTTTAAGCTTCTTCTTGCACCGGTTTTTAATCTTCTTGCACATGTATTGGTTCTTCAATGTAACGGGAGCCTCAGGGGCACCTCTGAAAGGTCCGTAAGTTTTCTACGCAAAGCAGAGCCGCACTGCAGATCAAATTACTTTGATTCATTGTTGTGTGGCCAGCGACAATGAATTTTTTCAGATTGATCAAATATAGCATCAAAATCTACCTTACAAACTAGCAACTTTACAAGTGACAATTATGTCAGATGTGCGAGAGAAAGATGCACATGATGTTTTCATGTTGTGCGACGAGAAAACATATTAATTTCAGAAATTTGAGTTCTGATAGCGGGACGAGCAGATCCCACATCAGTCAAGTCTTGTTATTGCTGCGGTCTGTGGTACTTCTGCAGGAACACTTTCGATCTTATATCAGCCTAAAGGATAAAAAGGAAACATCAATTAGTCGCCCCAAAAGCACAACATTCACATGTTAAAGCACATACTTCTTAACAAACAAAAGCCAATCCTACCTGCCGTGTAGGCTCAGGAACCCGGTATTTACAACAAAACTTCACTATCGCAGTAGCTGAACCAAGTGAAATGCGATGCCCAACAGAGATGTAGATTGGCTTTGACGAACCAGGGCAAGAACGCATAGCCTGGGAAAAATTCACAGCTCAGTTCCTCTGGCTATGCCACAGAACATCATACATCTGATTAACACGATAATGAAACAAAATTATAACAGATTTATCAGTCTGATATAGAATTTTTACCACGCCCCAGGTTGTCCCAGACTCTCCAGTCAATGAAATTAGTTCCTTGTTGCAGTTTTCTTCTGCTTGAAGCTGTCCTCTGACTTCTGATTGGTTAAGGCCATCTACATGATGCAGCTGGAGCAATGAAAAAATTGAGATTTAGTCCTCTAAGAGAGGATAGGATCTGAATTTGGAGGAAAACTACAACGCAGCTGTGAGAATGGCTCAAAAATTTACAGCTAGGCATGCAGGCTAACCTACATTTTTCCCAATTCCAATGGTCGGAATGTCTGCAAGGACACCAATATGACAAGCTAAACCAAAACCTGCTGAACGTCGAAGTCAGAAGTAGTCCAGTTCACAGCATTCAATGAGAAACTAGGCACAAATAATATTGATTTTAGAATCATGTATCTTACATACTTATATGCAAAACCAAAGAGGATGTTCGTGTATATGAAAGTAGGTTAATGTCTTTGTTCTCAGATTAGAATATAAAATCACATGGGGGATGTGACTGTGCCACATTTTGCAGGCATATAAATAATCTTACTCTAACGGACTAAAGTTCTCACATAACCCAATAAGATGATGCGCGTAGTAGATGATTTTACAAACCACATTTTACACGGAAATGTCAAACTTGATCAGCAACAAATTAGTTAACAGTACTAGTGTGAAAAGGAGAGAGAAACCTGGTGTAAACAAAGGCCTTATATGTTTTACCTCGTGGATGTAGTAGTCCATTTCCATCAACCATGAGCAACTGCTAGAGAAGATACAGATGGCTTATACAGATGGCTTATGAAAGATTTGTTTGTATGCTAAATAATAAGACGCTATGATGTCCGAAGGTAAACTTACAAGACATGTCATAAACAAAATTGATTAGACATCATCTTATTGGGAGACTAAAATGTTTACACAATATAGCATATATTTTTTTCGCACAGTTTTCATAGACTGATAGCACCACAGGATTTTCTCGAAAGTCATGATATCACTTCCAATTGCAGCGCACATGCAATTATCCACTAAATTTCATACTGCAAGTAACAGAAAAGTAAATTTTACCTGGGGATAGAAATGAGGTGCATTTCTCTTCAACTTCTCCAAAAGGCCTAAAAGAATCGGAGCCTGTAATGATAGACAACATTGTTAACATGTCCAGGATGCATTCTGTTCAGAAAATGGAATAAAACATCCCTGCTTCTACATCTAAAGATGTGCACAGCCGAACTTCTTCAGGATACATGTTGGTTCATTTTAACAATAACATGGAATCATAGTTGACATTAGCTATATGCAATGTTATTAGAGAGCACAAAAGACAAGCAAAAATCTCTCAAGACAAGTCATATTGTGAATCGGATTTGGACTGGTCATAACAGACTCCTCTGGCCCTAGAGGAAACAAAATAAAAAATAGTAATAATAAGAGACACCACGTTATCAAAGTACAGATAACAATTCGCACATTACTTGAATGAGCAATACCTCTCTGAAAGCAAGAAAGCCTGGAATATATGGCACTTGCAGTTGAACAACATCAAATTCTTCATGGACAACTTCTAAAGCAATGGCATCCAGAACCACCACTGCGGCGCATGCCATGGATGGGTCTTCCTTCAAGAAGCTAATGTCAACCCCAGCTATATACTTCAGTTTGTCCCTTCCATGATCATCATTTGAACATGAGCTAGCTGATGGTAAACACCAGTCAAAATCATCTTCAAGAACGAGCTTCCTCTTGAGAATCTCTTGCGTACTGCAGCATTACCAAACAACCAGCAAGAAACAAGAATCAACTCCTCCTGCTTGGACAAAGATGTAACAGTCACAGGGGGTGGAAAGATATGGAGACACACTTGACCCATTCTTGTTTCTGGAGCACCAAAACATGGTCAACACCTTCTTTATGTCCTGAAACATCATCCATTTGTCTTGTATTCTTCACAAGACTGCAAATTGTTGTACGGTGCCCTAGATTCAGAAGTCTCCAAGAAAGATTGGCAACTCAGAAAAGTCTAGCAGTGCACTTCATCAAATTAACAGAATGTCGAATCCCGGAATTCAGAAAGAGCACACTTAGTATTGCACAATTAGGATCACAGAACCAACATTACTGAGTGCACAGTGTACACCCAATCCAGCTGATTTAAGAGCTAATCAATTGCTACGAGGTCCAAAAGCAAAGCACCGGCTTGACAGTAAAGGTGCCTCCAATGGATTTATAGCCTCATTACCAAGTAAATCCCCCAAGTTTTTGCTCGTACCAGGGTCTTGAAGAGACAAGAGCGGGACTATCGTCTATTCCTTGGGGGCCTCCAATGGAGTTCCATCCCTCTATATCTTCAAACCAAGGAAATTAACGTGAGAAAGAGACAGCAGTAGAAACGCTAGGACCCTCACCTGTCGCCGGCGGAAAACCTTCTTCCCTCCCTCGCGTCGTCGGTCGTCCTCGCCGGCTCGCCCCTCTCCTCGCTGCAGTTTGGCCGCTCCCACCCGTCGTGTCGTCCTGTTCTGAGGAGCGGAGAGACGAGACGAACGAGACGATGCGGTTGTTGGGCTGGGCTCTACGGCCGTGCTTTCGGCCCATGATCCAGTTCAACTCAAACACATGGTCACAGCCCGTACATCAGCATGTCCAACAGCGCGGCACCAACGGGTTACAATTTTACAAATCTCGTTACTTTCTTCAGTTTGTTCGCTCTACAGGAATCACAGCATGTACTAATGTACTATACCGAGCATGCCTGATGCCTCGTTTTAGTAACCAGTATACAAAACAAAAATGCAGACTTGTATCATCGGCATTCGGCAAGCGAGCTCAACAAACACGCAGACAGCAATCGCACGAGAAGAAATCAACCCATGTCGATGCGCAGGCAGCTCAGCGATCAAGGCCCGCAAACAGCTTTGTTGCGACTTCGAGTTCGAGAGGCCTCAACTGATGGCTCTGCCGACGTACTCTACATCGAAGAGGAGCGTGGAGTTGGGCGGGATGACGCAGGAGGTGGGCTCCCAGCCTCTGCACCCTGCTCCCTTCTCGCCGTAGGCCAGCTGCGGCGGCAGCCTCAGCGTCCGCTTACCGCCTGAAACAGTGAACACTCACGGATCAAGTTCAGCAACTCGATCGAATTCTGCAAAACGTAAGTGTTGAGTACTTCAGGCACCTGCGAGCATTGGCGGGATCCCTTCGCCGCCTACGATCCCCTGATCCCATCCTTTGATCACCTGCCAGAAAACAGAGAACGAAACAGAGCAGCAGCAGTTCATCAGGAACTAGACACCGACGATATGCAGATCTTGCAGCGTGAAGACTGAACTTGCTGTGAGTCCTGATCATTTCAATCCTAAGGTTGCACGTACCTCGCCGACGCCGACGCGGAAGACGAGCGGCTTCCCGCGCTTGTAGCTGCTGTCGAAGACCGTGCCGTCCTCCAATTTCCCCGTGTAATGCGCCTGCAGTCACCGAACGGAGCAGCACGAATCAAGAAGGACGCCTACGCATGGAACGGAAGAGGGGAGGAGAATGGAAGCCCCGGCCTCGCACACCGACCCTGATGAGCTGGCCCTGCTGCGCGGCGGCGCCGGTGCCGACGACGCGGTCGCAGAAAGCCGAGCCCGGAGGGCGTCACCTCGAGCGGGCACTCCCCGTTCTCGGCCTCCGCTAGTGCCGGAGGACGCGGGACAGGATGGCGCCGGACAGCACGGCGGCCGCGGCGTCGCGCCGGCGAAGGACGACGGCGCCGGGGTTCTTCTTGGCGGCAGCGTCATGGCTGCTGGGCGGTGGGTGAGAGGAGCGAGGCTGCCTCGTGGAGCTGGCTTCGGGAGGCTGAGGAGCAGGCGGGACAGCGGCGAGGTGGATGTGGAGGTTGAGGGAGCCATGGCGCTGCCCGACTGGCTCGGCGCCGTGGAAGCAGCAGAGTGCAGGTGCGCGCCAATGGATAAGGCGGGGCAATGGTGCAGCGTCTTGTGAATTGCCGAATGCGGCGTGTGATTTTCGGATGGTGATGGTCTGCACCGTCCGTTTCGGATCGAACGCTCGGGCAGACCGATCGGAGGTGAACGCTTGGCCAGCTGACTGGCGGCCCGACGCGAACGGGTGTGGACCCGGTCGAACGAAACGGCCTGGCAACAAGTACTAAAGTGGTCTGGGCTGCCTGTCCCGCCCCGATTGAAAAGGCCCTGACCTTGACCCAATAGATAGTGCAACATAAGCCCGCGAAGGAAAGTTTGTTGATCTTGTTCCGTGCACCGGGCGCCGGGGAACTCGCCTCGTGACGCGGATCGTGCGTGGCCTTGCTGTTGCCGGCGCCGGCGCCGAAAATGTCGAGCACTATCGCGACGCCTCGCGTGGCCGGCTGGGAAGTAAAGTCGGCAGGTTCCGGTCGGTTTCACGCCCGTTTCAACCGTCCGCATGTGCGCGCGTGGGCTGCTTGGCTGCGGACCGAGTCTGCCGGATCGGCGACGGCGACGGACGGCGGCCACGTTTTCCTGAACCACCAGTCAATCGCGCCTGTGATCACGGTGGAAACACATGGATGGGCCGCGTCACGGCATCAGTTATTCGGCTGACAGAGCAGGTACGGCAGGACCAGGAAGGAGGCGTGACGCAGAAAAATCAGATTTGGAAGAGTGAACCCGAGAAAATGACTGATATGCGCGAGAGCTTTATCTGCGTGCAATCGCGAGAGTCGTATACAGGTCGTATAGATTCGCGCACAATTCATGCGTTCCAACGCCGGCGATTTGGCACGGGCACGCCTGAAACAACAGCAATTGGCGTGGAGTCGTTCACCTGCTCAGCCTCGCTCGCCGCAAAGAGCTTGATCACTAGTGCTGCTGCTGTGCGAGCACTACTATACATGAAGTCAGCTGCGACTGCTACAACTCCAACGAAACCACGGAACAAGTGAAGCATGTTTCCATATCGCGTCAAGTCAGGATCTTGGGTTTAGGCAGTGGAGCGTGAGTTTAACAAACTCCTTAATCCTTATCCACTGCCGAAAAGTCTAGCTACCAGTGCAGCTAGACCGCCCAACGGCTCTGGTGGATGCCGTGCGTGCTCGGCGGCGTTTGACCGGCGCACCGACGTTAACAACCACTTAAATCGTGGCCACTTCAATTTACCTCGGCCGCCGCTGCGGGTCATGATGATGCTACTCCATACTGTAGGAGTACGACATTTGGTGGTGGTGCTGTACGGACCGTGGCCACCAAGCTCCCTTTGCGTTTCTTAGCGGCGCCGCACGGACGCCGTCGCCAACAGACAGGGGAAAATGAGAACTCGGCACGGCGCAGTTTTTATGGGGTTGCCCGGACAAGCCAGGGAAGCAAGCAGAGAAGAGCTGCTGATGGCATCGTGTTTTAGAACCAGGCTGTACGTGGGACGCGTGTGCCGAACTGGCAGTGTGCGTACGCTTACGTTCGATTGGATTTTCGCATCTGATTTCACTCAAAATTGAATGGCGTAGTAATAACTACTATAGTAATAAACCAAGCGAGACAGGCATGTTCTCCCCTCCCGCCGCGGCACGTTCACGAAGGAGCTGGATCAGCGCGTAACCTGGAGAATGATCGCTGCCTTGTCCGGCAGGACCGCCGGCAAAGCGTACGTGGCCCCTTCACACCGGAGTAACAATCTTTGTCCGGTCATGAACCCCGTCGACACGTACGCCTGTCGCTCCGAATTTTTTTTCTTCCTGGTCGGTGCAATGAAAAGACGATCCGGTGGAGCAGAGAGATTCCTGCATGCTCGGCGAGAGATTCATCAGCTCGGGCTGACGCCGGGCGACGATGATGGAGTAGCCGCGAGCCAGTCAGCAACGGAATTAACGGGAGAGGAGATGAGGAGGGTTCGGTCCACCCACTCCCGCCGCTTTTCGTACTACCCCATGGCGTCGATGGCGTCGTCCCATACGAGAGCACCATGCGCGCGCTTGCACCAGCACAGAGCATGATATCAACTCTACTCTCTGCAAATCGCATCTCGGAGTTCAGATTAGGTGGTGATCTGATGGTGCCGTTACCGGGTAAATTAAGTGGACCGCCGCCTAATCCATCTTTGCGCCCGGTGCCGCTAGCAAGCTTCACTGCCAGGGATGCTACTTAATTTGTTGGTCTGAAAAGAAATCGAATCTATATGTCGTGTTCACCGCACAGTGTCTGCAGTGGCATCAGAGTAAATTGTGGCGTCAACTAGCGATCCCGTGTCTGCAACTAGTAGGAGTACTACTGCTAGCATACCGACCTTTGGATAAGCCATGACTTGCAGCGGTGGTAGAGTGGTGCACACTTCAAGGATTTTTTTTTCCTTTCGAAAATTAACTTTTCTTGGTTTCGTCTTTCATGTTTCTGCATGTTACTGCTGGCCGCATTTGATAAATAAGCTCCATGTTCATTATACAGTAGTAGTAGTATTTTTTTTAAAAGCCAATGCTTATTATTCACTCACATGGAATTTATACAGTTCCGACCCCGATTAGCTGGACTGATCAAAAGTGAAACTTTCATTCACATGAGGGGGCGTTTGGCAACTGGGATATAAGAATCGGGATAGGGATAAGGAAATGGAACAACAAATCAAGACCTTTCGTTTCTTCATCATATTAAATCTCAACCCTTCATTCCTTCATGTATCATTTCCCAATCCCTAACCCACCTCTCATTTCCCAGTATCCAAACACCACCTGAATGTCACGTGGAGACACACACAGCAAATCCAAACTTTTTTTTGAATTAAATCCAAACTTTTGAGACCCTTGGAATGCAATGAGTGATCTGTTTTTAAAACCGAATATGGCGTGGCAAATGGGGGAGGAATGAATGCATCCACGTGTTTGCGTTGGTGCTCTGCTGCTGCCGCCACGGGCTGATGAATCTTCCGCTCGTATCCAAAGTTTGATACGGATTCATGCCGTTATGGCTGGGGTTCGTAGCGTACCGGTACGCGTCCTTGAAGCATACTCCGTAGGATACGCGATTTCTCTGTTCCAACGTGTTGAGGTGGGCGTCTGGGCGGATGGAATGGTGCTCCATCCTCGTGTGCTTTGGAGTGTGGAATTCGAACTTCCCAAAGTCCAAAGAGCAGCCCATACAGCAGCAGTGCTTCCAACTTGGCCATAACACTGTTTGCTTCAACTGAATTTCCCAAGCACTACATTGAGATTAATTATTAGCAAAATTAAAACTACATACCTATTCTTCCCGAACAAAAGATTTAGAATTGGAGTATTCATGTGGTTAATATGAAGAAGTACCCTGATAATTGAGCAGCAAACTTTATGTTGTTTGTAATTTGGGGGTAATATGGGATTTTACGGTCAATGAATTAATGATAATGTTTGAAAGTCGGGGCACAAATGCTGCGGTCGCTTTGCTAGTTGGTGCTGTAAGAAATAGGAATATGGTTGATGTCTCCTGCGCCCTACTCTAAAATTCATTTATTCTCAACATGTCCGTGAACTTTAATTGGCAATGGGGCATTGCTATCTTTTGGGAGAAAGGAAGGCAGCCTTTTCAACTCAACTTTAAATGCCACCACATTTTGAAGCAAAGCATGCATGATCCATAAAATTTGTAGGCCAACAAATGCAGGAAGTACTGCATTTCACATTGTCCAATTCATTGCATGTGCCGCAATTGTGTATCCAACAAAAATATCGAACTTCAAAGGCCTAATGTGCAAAATTGAACCAGAATACTGGAACATTCCGAAAAACAAACGGCTGCAGTTGGAAAGGCGCCATAGCCATGGGAAAGATATTTCACCCTCCCAACTGCAACAGTACCTCCATATCCGACAAGAATAAATTCAAATTTACAAGCCGCACCAAAAACCAAACATCACCATCCAATCCATTCAACCGAGATTTTCTACTGGGGGAGTAAGATGGAATGGAAGACACAAACACATGCACGTCAAAATCGATTCTTTTTTCCCACCACCAACTCCTGATATATCCCCAGTTCCCTTTCTTCTCCACAAGAACCGTTCCATCACAAGGTTTTGCCACTATTTTCTCCCTCTTCTCGTCCATGTAGGTCCCCTGCTGGTCTAAAGAGGTCTCACTACATAAAGTTGCAGTGCTACCAGACCGGCCACTCAGTGCAGCAGCGCTCATTGCCTAGCCTCTCTCCTCCCCTGCTCTCTTTCTCTCTCTAGACCTGCAAGGCATAGATGCCTGTATGTGCTCTTCTTTTGAGAGAAGCGAGGAATAGCCGCAAGCCTGCATCGCAAAGGAAAGCACTGCGAGTTTTCAAAAAGACCCCGCCACCCTCTCTGCCTCGCTGCCATCTCCCTCCCATATTTTCTTTGCCCCTGCCCGTCCTCCAATTTTCTTGGTTGCCGTGCGAGCTCCAAGTACGCCTGTCTCCGTCCCTGCTCGCTTGCTTCTCCTTCTCTGTTCAGTTGTTGGTGCTTCAATGCAAGGAGGAAGCATCAGGAGGAACCGTCCTTAACGAGTTTTGATTGCGGTTGAAAGCGAATGAAGTTGTTGCCGGAAGGAGGAGACGGTGAAGGAGGAAGAGGATATATGGCTCCCAAGGAAGGTATCCATCTTCGGTTCTCTCTCCCTCTCTCTGAAAGATTCTGCTGCTCTGTAGATACTACAAAGTTTGCTCTTTTCTATTTTCTGCCTCTGCATTCTTCAGTCCATTTGATTTTGTGAGAGAGAAATCGCAAGAACCGGTGTCAGCCATGGTGAAACTGATGGTGTATTTTCTGCTTGGGCCCGCAGAGGTAGCTGAAGAAGAGAGGCCGGCGGATCTTCTTGGTTCTTCAGATAAGGAAGGTGAGCTGTTGTGCTTCATGTATTTCCCCATTTCCGTGGCTCAGAGCTTGAGCCTCTGCCTCTGCATGTATCCTTTTTTTTCTTTTTGGAAATTCTTGATTTTGTTTTGGTGCTCGTTGAACCGAATCAGTAGTTTCTTGTTTCGAGGTATGCACAAGTTTGAAGTTTGAACAGTCATTTGACTCATTTTGAATGGAGATGATTGATGATGTCAGTTTCGGCATTCTGGTCTAATTTGGGACTGTAAAATACATATTGAGGTGGGAAGTCTTTTGTTTCCATTTTACTATATTATATGGAAGACTGGTAGATAGTCAAATTCTGCCCAATTCCACCCTACCAGAGTCTCTGAAATGGACATTTATGCTGTTTTTCTTTCTCCAACCCCTTCATCTTCAGTTTTGTGGTTGTGGTAGAAAGAAACAAAACATCAGTTTTGGAAGGGGCATGGGTGGTGCGGATGTCAATTTTTTTGGGTGCTTCGTTTATTTTTCGCAATAGAATGCCCCAGATACTTTCAACAGGCGGCACGTGCTTTTCAAGGCAAGCCAGACAATTTGTGTGTCATGGTGTTTTGTTTCTTGTTGTGGCTTGCGTTGCACTTTGTCCTGTTCTTGATAGTAGTTAGGTGGCTGATTTGCTACGCAGCACGGATACGGATACGTGTATCAGTATCCGGCGGATACGGATACGGCAATACTCCGTTTTCTCAAACAACCCGATACGTGGATACTTTTGAATTTATTTTTAAAAAAAATAAATATAGTGAATATGCAAAATAATAATGCCTCTCTGCACTAGCTCTTTGCACTTCTGAACTTCACTTCTCAGCTGAGCTAGAATCTCATCAGTCACCTTCGTGCACTTCTGAACTTCACTGGTCAGGCATGATGAACTTGCCTGTTCGTTCTTCCTCACCAACGTCCGCCAGGAGAAGATCGAAGGCCGACGGCAAGGCTCCGTAGGAAAGGTTCTCTTGACCACCAAAATGGATTCGTTAGGAGATTTAGAAGGCAATAGTGTGATCAATTTGGTCTAACTCTTGGTTTATCTCACGAATTTTGGGATTTTGCGGCTAGGGTTTGAAAAGATCAAAAATAAAATTGAGGAAGCAG
Organism: Eragrostis nindensis; assembly: GCA_012490785.1. Taxonomy (NCBI): domain Eukaryota; kingdom Viridiplantae; phylum Streptophyta; class Magnoliopsida; order Poales; family Poaceae; genus Eragrostis; species Eragrostis nindensis. The sequence continues at coordinate 65,148 of JAAXCT010002214.1, forward strand.
CAGCAGGGGAGAGTCGGAGGAAGAAGCAGCAGGGGCTGCGGCCGGAGCAAGGGGGCGGAGGCGTCGTCCGGAGCACGGGGATTGGAGGCGGCGGGCGTCGACGACGCGTGAACGGGGATCTCATCACTGAATCGGATGGGGAAAGAGAAGGAAAGGTAGCAAATGAGCTCACCTGGCCTTGCTGGTCGCCATCGGGTCGCCGCCGGCGTGCTCTGTGGCCGTCAGACGGGTGTGGATGTGGGCATCGTGCTCCTCCTCCCTGTCGTGCTGGTGGCGGCTAGGTCAGGACAGACGAGAGAAGGGAGGCAGAGGGATATGTATGCTGTTGCTGTTGCTGGGCTCCTCCTTAAGTGGGCTGTTGCTGGGCTCAAACGTATCCAATGTTGGGCCAGAATCAGCCCAATACGTACTGAGAAGTATCCGATTTTCCTTTTAATTATTTTTAATCGGATACCTCCTGGATACGTATCCGAGCCGTATCCGTGACGTATCCGTATCCGCCGCGTATCCAATACGTATCCGAGCAAAAACTGAAGTATCCGTGTTTTGTAGCTGATTTGTTCATGAATACCACTCAGTTTTGTAGAATAAAACAAACTTATGACAACTTGTCTATATCTGCAGGAGAGGACCAAGAGAACGCTAAGAAAGCTTCCGATGAAATGACCAATGAGGATTGCGACAATGGAGGGTCCGTAATATCGAGTGAAGATCTAAATGATGAGCATGGGGGAGACAACAACAGCCAATGTGCTGAATCTGATGGCGCTTGCAACGAAGTGCCAGAAATGGGCTCCAAGATCAACCCAGAAAACAACAGTGACTGCACTGAGGAAGTGCTTGAAATGGGTTCCAAGATCAGTAACATTGACAACAAGGAGTGTGTCAATGAAGTGCCTGAATTGGGCTCCGGAAGCAGCAACGATGACAACAGTGGGTGCTCCGATGAAATGCGTGAAATGAGTTCCAAGAGCAGTAACGATGACAGCAGTGAGTGCGCCGATCGGAGTTCTCCACGTGCTGTGCTAGATATCTCAATATCTGGCAGCGTGGACTCCGATGACAGCTCCTCCGTTGAGCAGTCAACAGAGTCAAACCACAATGTGCAGTGGAGGAATCTGATCAGAGGACTAATACTTAGGAGAAAGAAGTCCATGGATAGAGCAGTCACATTCCCTCAGAGATCCAAGAGCCGAGGGCTTAAAGGGTATCTGGAGAGGATGCGGAGCGGTAAGAATCAAATGGAACGTAGTGCCATTGCTCCTGAGATCCTGCCTGAGATTGGGAAGTGGAGGCCATCATGGAGAAACTTTGAATACGATGAGCTTTATGCTGCAACTGACAGATTCAGCTCAGGTAACATGCTGACACTTCTTTATTTTTGTGATTAGATGATTAGGCTCTGTTAATATCATTACAGCACTTGTGGGTGGGATGTAGCTTTAACATTAAGCTATAGTTTCACTGAGAAATGACATCACGATAGTGTTCTGAGGTACTAATCATTAACTGTTCTTTATGTTAATGGTGACTTGTTACTGGTTATTAGTTGGAAAAGTTATGAACTGTAATGTACTACTCAATCCTAGTTTTTTTTTTCACATGTCTGTTGGTTTGCAGTAGCTACAGTATAATGGAAATATAACTTGTTAACATGGAAATTTAATCCCTTGAGCACTACTTCTTACCCCCAACCTAAAACAAGCATTGTTCTTGGCCTGAACTTACCATCTTTATCTGCCTTATAAGTATCCTCTGAACATTTTCGCTTAATGGTTGATATTACCAGAAAATTTGATTGGAAAAGGAGGGCATGCTGAGGTGTACAAAGGACAGCTTGCTGACGGTCAATTTGTGGCGGTGAAGAGGTTAACAAAAGGCGGTAACAAAGAGGACAGAGTTAGCGATTTCCTTTCTGAGCTGGGAATAATAGCTCATGTTAACCACCCAAACGCGGCACAGCTTTTGGGGTTCAGTGTGGAAGGGGGTTTACACTTGGTTCTTCAGTTCTCACCTCATGGAAGCCTAGCTTCTGTCCTGCACGGTATATTCCTCTCCAAGAACACCTATTAAATGGTACTGAAGGGAATTGTGGGGGGCATACTGTTATATTATTGCAACATTTTATGCATTCATTTCCAAAAGACACAACAAACTTCACGTTAAGAAGTTAAGAACTGGATGAGATCATAACTCCAGTGTTATCTGAAATGCCATCCATTAGTTCATCGTACATTTTTGCATGCTATTTTATAAATTTTACAAACGCTTCCTTTAGTTCCCTGCCACACATGCATGATCATAAATCACGTGCCCTTAATATAAAAAATTAATAAAGCTGTTAAGTGTACTGTGGTGCCCTTAGTCCAGTGATAACATGGAGTTCACTCGTCAGGTACAAAGGAACCCCTGAAGTGGAAAGTCAGGTTCAACATTGCACTTGGAATTGCTGAAGGGCTGCTTTATCTACACGAAGGTTGCCATAGGCGCATAATTCACAGAGACATCAAGGCTTCTAATATCCTTTTGACTGAAGACTACCAACCTCAGGTATCGTGTTTCTATTATTAGTCTGTTACACAAATCTTCCCTCATGATGATTACTATAGGTGTCACGAGTTACAGTTTGGCTCTTTCAATGCACAGATATCAGATTTTGGGCTTGCGAAGTGGCTTCCTGACAAATTGACCCACCATGTTGTGTTTCCCATCGAAGGCACCTTCGGGTGAGCCTGTTTGGTTCCTGATCATGCTTTCATATTACCCATAAGGCCAAAAATATTGTTGTAGTTTTAACTTGATTTTACACCCTCTTAGGTATATGGCCCCAGAATACTTCATGCATGGGATCATAAACGAGAAGACTGATGTATTCGCATATGGAGTTTTGCTGCTTGAACTAGTTACAGGGCGCAAAGCTGTGGACTCGTGCAGACGGAGCCTGGTGATTTGGGTAAACATTTAGCAAACTACTAACACATCTTATATAGATTGAAATCACTTCTTTAGATTTTATTGTTGATGTCATAAATATTACTCTACATGCTTCCAAACCCTTGGAACTCACAAATTGTTCATCATCTGTGAAGGCAAAACCTCTGCTTGACTCTAACAATGTAAAAGAGCTGGTAGACCCTTCTCTTGGCAATGAATATGACCCGGAAGAGCTGGTATACATCCTAGCAGTAGCATCCATGTGCATTCACCACAGCTCAAACTCACGGCCTAGCATGAAATCGGTGCGTGACTGCGGCTTATCTGCCACATGAAAGTGCAAATCGAGTAAACTGACCTCTGATTTGTTGGCTGTAGGTGGTCTGTTTCTTGAAGGGAGACAGGGAGTCACTTGAAGTAACGCGAAAGCCTAAAATCGTTAAGCCTCTTATGTTTGACGCTTGCGATTCAGAAGACTACACACGCTCAAGTTACCTCCACGATCTAGACCGGCACAAGCAACTCGCATTGGAGCAGTGATATTTGAAATGGCTTTAGACAGATCCGTTGTAATTTTGTACATCACCACAATCTAGCTACATTGTGATCCTCCCACTATCCACAAAGGTTTAAAGATTGTATGGATTGTTGTGAGGGATCAGTGATCAGAGTCCTGTTTGCTGATATATGGTGTGATTTTGCCCAATTGTGATGCATGTTATGGTCCTGTGATCTGTATGATCAGGTTTGGTCGTGTCAAGTTGATGCAGCCACTACTCACCAGTCTACTACTATTTCTGAAATGGTGATTGGAAAGATGGCTGTGTATCATCATTTGCAGGATGTTTCATAAGCACTGTAGTTTCTTATCTCTGTGATTACGTAGTATGATTCATATCTACTCATCATGCGCAAAGGAGGGCACATATTATTAGTCAAGACCCACGCTGACCACTTTAAGCATTTGCAGAACATGATGATACTGCTACTACAAAGCCCTACAATAATAATTGAGATGTGTTCAGACATAAGCGCAGGAGAGAATGCCAAGAAATATTGTAAGAGATATCTGTAACTCACGAGTAGGGTTTGCAAGATGCCAAAAAAAACATATTACTTATTGCACAGAGAAACACAAGTCCTTTCTTGCTAAAAAAGAAGGAAAATACAAGAAAAAAATTATCTTGAAAGACATGATTGACATGTGCGCTTTACCTTGTCGTACATTACAACCTCTGAAATCTGAAGCTTTTTACATATTATTAAACTTCATACCCAGGGTTAACTTTCTGCTGGACATCTCCATAGCTTTCCAACTCAAGCATGTCCTCCATGCTCCCCAAGAACAATGGCAACCTTTGGTGCAGCTTCACAGGCTGAATTGAGAGAATTCTGTTCTTGCCATCTGACCCTCTGCCCCCAGCCTGTTCAGAAAGGAAACTGAGCGGATTTGCCTCATAAACCAACCGAAGGTGATCCCTTGGATTCATGGCAACTCCACCATATATGAGTGTCCGGTGGAAATCAGCAACCAGTGAACACACGTAACGAGCTGAGTACTTCTTTGGATGCTGTCCTTTGCCTTGTCTGATTGTGTCAATGTACTTCCTTAGGCCCTCGGGCCAGTCGAAGTATCGCGCGTCATTCACTGAATATATTTGTCCTGGCATAGTATGTAGTTGCAGATTTTGAGTACAGATAATGCTAAAAGATTCAGGTTGGAATCAGATTTATGAAATGAAAGCATAGTGCAGACTTCATATGGTTCATTATTCAGTCACTTCTGTAGTAATTGTTCATGTTGAGAGTTCAAAAGACAGATTTGGTAAACCTTCCTCAATGTTAAGTGAAGGGTTTGGAATGAAATGAAAAATTGAATATTGATACATCTTAGTTACCTCTAGGGGGTATTTGCATGGACGGATGTGTAAGAATGAACTCTCCAATTGAGTGATCCAATGTGAATGCATGGGTACCTGCACCGAAGCTTATACACAAGATGGTGGCAGATGAGTACAGGACATACCCAGCAGCAACCAAACGAGTTCCACTTTGCAGCGAATTGAGCTGAGCTCTTTCCTCCACAGGGAGATGGTCGAGTTCTACCATCCTATTGTATATCCCAAATATTGTTCCAGTTGGTATGGAGACCTCAATGTTGCGCGAACCATCAAGCGGATCGGTAACAACAACAAATGGACCGTCATCAGATATCCAAATAGGCACATCATTTTCTTCGGATGCCACTGCCGCAACTTTTCCAGAACTTTGGAGTGATGACAAGATGATCTCATTCTGAATTGAAGCAAAACAGAAAGGATGCTTATCATATGGTGGAAACTCCGAAGCTTTTCCTGTTAAATGTAGAACAATGGATTCAAGCAAAATAATCTAGCAAGAAAACACTGCATACTGCATATGTGACTTCTTCTGCAGTTTAAAATTTATACCTTGCAGCAATGTTTAAGGTCTCCCAATCTTTACCTTCTGTGTCCTAAATTTGTGCTGTTAAAGTTTCGAATTTATTTTTGGGAGCAGAAGAACTAATTAGACCTAGGAACTAAGATTTAGGCAGAAACAGTAACTGAAACAGCTTCCGAGTTTCAGTTATCACACATCAATGTAACACCATTTTGTTCATGCCCCATGAAGATGATTTAGCTAAATTGTAGATCAAAGGCTACTAACTCAGAACAAGATTAGCCGAGCACGCACCGACAATTCATCGAGCGGCTTGGGCGCGTCCCGCCCGGCCGCCACCGCACCGCTCCCCACCTTCGCCCGCAGCAGCTCGGTGTTGCCTGGCGAGGCCACGAGAGCGGCGATGCGCTTGCACGCGCTCTGGATGTGCGCCATGAGGACCGTGAGGTCGGCGGCCGCGCCAGCGCGGCCCATGTGCTCGAGCAGCGTGAGGGGCGGCGACGCCACGGCTGCAGCAGCCATGTCGTCCGTGGCCGCGGCGCGTGGCTGGGAGACGAGGGCGCCGCGGCGGCGGCGTGTGAGTGGCGGCAGGTGGAGGCGAGAGTGAGGCGGCGGCGGCGGCGGCGGCGGGTGATTTGAAGTTGGCGGGAGCGGCGGGTGGTGGCAGAGAGGACGGAGGGAGAGAGACGATAACGGCATAGTTCAGCTCCTGGCTGGATGGCTGGTGTTGTACTGTTGATCGGGGCAAAAATAGCAAAAAGGGTAACGATTCCATCCAATTATCTTGTTCCTACTCTGCACAAGAATGAGACTGACACAACTTTCCCATTTAAATCGTTGAAACTTTAAAATCTTTTATAGCCTTTAATAACAGCTTTCTTTGATATATCAGGGATGCCATGACAAACCAAGCTTTTAAATTCTGTTGAAGGGTAACGAGCATTTTTGTTCCTTTGTATAGGATATTTATGCCATCGAATGTAGCTTTACTTATTCGGCCTTTTGCTAATAGCATCATCTTCTATTCGGTCCAAATAAAACACAAATAGCACAACCTTCTTCCTCTATCCTTCTCGGTCGCCCTGCCATGGACGGCCACCCATTCTGTGCCGCTTCTTTGTTACAATGGCGACTAATGACCAGCCTTCCCTCATTGTGGTTTCATATTTGTTGCCCCTGTCCTAGCCCTATCGTCAAACCCCCTGTCATCCAGGTGACTACTAACATCCTACATCGCCACTCATGCACCAATAGACATTTGTATGTTGCTGCCAAGGAGCTTTTCCACTCAACCTGTTACTTTTGTTGGGTTGCATTATGTACGTGTAGATGTAGGGATGCAAGTTTCCAATGTTTTGAGTCGTGAGTCGACACAAAACTCTCTTAAAACGAACTAGAATTTTTCACTCTCCTAGAAAGCTAGTAGATCACATGAACTAGAGCCCTGACCTATAAGTACCCATTGGATACCTACTTGCATCTCTAGTAAGATGCAATGTAAAATTTTGATAGAAAATATCAATAAAGATGTGGTCACAGTGCTGCATGTTTTTACGTGTGCTTGTTTATTGATTCCCTTAATCGCTAAAAACCATCAGGAACGTCTCCGTAGATACTACCCATTGCACGTGATAGCAACAACTCTATCTCCTTTTTCTTTTGATTACGAACATTGTAATTCATGTAACACATGTGCACTGACGTTGACTAACTTCGATGTCGCCAAGATATTTATTTGCTATGACTTTTGCGTTTCTGATTTGCAGCCTCTAGACTAGTATAGTGCCCACCTCTTCGACAGCGTAACCAATGTTGTATTTATATTTGAAATCATAAAAGATACTCAGCATGTCCTCAAATTTGCACCGTGCCATATCTCCATACATAACTACTGCCACTAAAAGTTCTGCAATTCCAAAACGCTCGACTAACAGGAGAGCCATGGACTAACATATTAGGGGCATATGTTGAGACCACAAAAGAATTGATGACATTCATCAAATTCACCCATAAACACTTCACTACTAATTCCTCTGCTTATTTTCCACGAACCAACGTCAACAAAAAAAATGGGAGGGGGAGTATACCGCAATTGCTCATGACTTATTTCCATATGACTTTGCGAGCAAACTCTAAACATATTTCTTCTCTCCTTATTTTCCCATGCTCAGAGTGTTATGCAGAATCAAGGCAATCAACTGTCTGCAAGTTTATTTAAGGCTGACAAATTAATCTCCAGGTTTTACAGGGTAATATCTTTAATTTTCTTCTTCGTCGCAAGAAAAAATTATTCAATTTTCTTCTGATGATGTTTAAGACAAAGAATTTGCAATATGTAGAGTGGAGGGAGTATAACTGAACAAGTTTACTGACACATCGTACACTTTTCCGTTGTTTCAGTCGGCGTCAAGTCTTCAGCGTTTCAGGGCCGGCAGCCTGAGCCTGGGACACGGTCGGAGTTAACAAGACCCAAGAAGCACGTCTAAACCGTCAACTCAACTCCTAAGGTCCTCACCAGATACAGTAAGACTTAACACGCGGGTCGACCAAGACTTACGGGCCCTGCCGTGCTCGGCACCAAGAGAAGACTGACTAACAACTGACCAAGACTCAACCAATCAATTGTATCAATTTACCAAAACGACCACGACTTGCCACTTTCTCGCAATTCCCTTTCAGCTTAGCCATTCAAAAGCATTTTCATTTCCCTTTCATGGCACGCATAAAGCAGCAGCACCAGCTTCCCTGGCTCTCCATGATAGATCTTTCTTGCAAGCAACGCGCACGTGTGTATAGCACGTAGGAAGCAACAACTGATGTGTTTGTGTGTGATGTACTCATCGTGCTGATAGTTTTGTCTGGATAGGTGTTAGTGTTACATCCAAAATATCGCATATATTCTGCTGAGGTGAAGCCTCAGAACGTTTGCAAAGATGATAGGAGCGTGTATGATGTGACCATGGCATGGCACCCCACATATGTAAAGCTAACATATTGAGAGCGAGCGAGAGAAAAAAATATCAGGATCAGTCACAAAAAGAGAGAATAAAAAATCAAGGGCAAAAGTGTCCAAGCGATTACAAACCACAACTTCCTCTCCCTCTATTGTGATCACATAATTTGATTTCTTCACAGCCTCGTATTTCCCGAAAAAAGAAGAAAAAATGTACCTTTCATGCTCCTACTGATAGTACAACCCCACACCTGCTAATCTGCTAGCAGTTGGCTGCTCCCTCTCAGGCCCCTTCTTCTTCCTCTCTCTGTCGCCTTCTCTTGTACGTCACAAAGGTTGACAGCAACGCCCCTGACCAAACGCCATTTTAGTACAATCCAAGCAACCTTCTCCCCATTCGTCATCTCACCTTCCAAGTCCTTTCCATCTCTCGTTCTCATCGGTCGGTTCCTCTTGCTCAGTTGCACCGATCACTTGCAATATAGTAGTACTTCTATATCTTTCTCCTGCAACCACCTAACCTCTCACTTGCCACCAAACTCGACTCGTTACCTTCCTCGTTCAAGCCTTCCTCCCTCCTCCTCTCGGCGCCAGGGAGAGGAGGGGGCAGTGGCTGATCGCCGACAATGGAGGGGCGCGCGTCATGGCTCGCCGGCCATGTCGTTATGGCCCTGACGTCCTTCTTGATGTTGGTGGCTGTGCAAGGCCGGTTCGTGGTGGAGAAGAGCAGCGTGAGGGTGCTCGCGCCGGAGCACATCCGCGGCCACCACGACGCGGCCATCGGCAACTTCGGCGTGCCCGACTACGGCGGTACGCTCACCGGCGTCGTGATCTACCCGGAGAAGAAGGCCACCGGCTGCGTCGAGTTCGACACCAAGTTCAAGTCCAAGTCCCGCCGCCCGGTCATCCTCCTGCTTGACCGTGGAGGTACGTGCACATCCAGCTTCTCTTCAAGCTTTAAGTTTTCTTTCCTCCTGAAAATTCTCAAATTTGACTGTCGTGGAGATATCTTACGTGCAGTTGATCTGAAAAATATGAATTGTTTGCTCATTATTGATGCCAATATAATACTTCGTGTCAATTCTCAGTGGCTGCTCTGTTGTAATGTCAAATTGCTGATATTCTCAAGGAAAGCGATATAATTGTTAGATATAGCGAGCACAAGGTAGAATGGTTAATTAGTTCACTGAATAACTGATGACCGATACAGTATTTTAACCATTTGACGCCGATTGGTGTCCAACTAAGTCTGTCAGAGAGATTGCAATCATATTGTTTAAGTACTTAATAATTCAGTTCAGCAAGCAGAGTTGGGAGCCCACTACCCAAGCATTACATAGTACTGCTTCAGTTGTCACCTACCATCAATCATGTGCAACAACGACTTGAGCTGAATCTTCAGAGTCCTTACTGAACTCAATCTTGGTCTCACTTCTGCTGTGAACTGTAAACTGAGCATCATTTATTCCGGACGATTTGTCATCGGATTGCTCGTAGTTTCAGGCAACTGCCGGTCTCATTGACAACTCTGAACATAGGATATCCACGCACTGCATTTCTGAGTTCTGAAGCTCAAGTCTCATTTGGTCGGATGATTTCATCTCACTTGATCTGGCGATTCGTCCACCGCCAAGGCACCAACCAGTAGGTGACGGCTTGTCGCAATGCCTTGAAGTGAAAGGCAACAACTTCCCGGACCAATCTATCTTCCGACGCTTTTCTTCCGAATCAAAGCGTTCGTCAGAGAGATCGTACTGTCCTAGCGCCCTTCTTTCGTCAGGAGTTGGTCGCTGACTCGATTCAGGATGGAAAAATTGCTTCACTTGAGCACATACCTTGACTACATCACCATATTGTCATGAGTGTATGGGCGTAAAGAACGTGATTACGCGAGCGACATTCGTTTTCCGTCGATGGAGTGGCCATTACCGCAGGAAGCAAAGCTCTGTCTGCACATCTTCAGGCAAACTGAATGAGGTGTTCAGCCCAGATTTCTCCTTCCAAATTCTTCTAGCACAGATAGTTATAGGCTATGAAACTTTGTAAGATTCCTATTCGATACATTCCTAGGACCCTTGAATTTTCTCGGAATTTTCTACGCATGCGGTAGCGTAAATCGGCATGATTGGGGGTGGTCGCTGTTTGAAACGGCGACCGGGGTGGTCGTTGTTTCGAATAGCGACCACCCCAGGCCGGGTCCATCTGATGTGACGGTTTTGCCGCTTCGTGCAGATTGCTACTTCGCGCTCAAGGCGTGGAACGCGCAGCGCGCTGGCGCGGCGGCGCTCCTGATCGCGGACAGCGTGGACGAGCAGCTGCTGACGATGGATAGCCCCGAGGCGTCGCCGGGCACGGAGTACCTGGACAAGATCAGCATCCCGTCGGCGCTGGTGAACCGCGCGTTCGGGCTGTCGCTGAAGCAGATGTTCGAGAAGGTGTCGGCGGCGGAGGACGGGCACGGGAAGGAGGAGGTGGTGGTGAAGCTGGACTGGCGCGAGTCGATGCCGCACCCGGACGAGCGCGTGGAGTACGAGCTGTGGACCAACAGCAACGACGAGTGCGGCCCGCGGTGCGACGAGCAGATGGCGTTCGTGCGCGGCTTCCGGGGCCACGCGCAGCTGCTGGAGCGCGGCGGCTACACGCGCTTCACGCCGCACTACATCACCTGGTACTGCCCCGAGCCGTTCCGCCTCTCGCAGCAGTGCAAGTCGCAGTGCATCAACCACGGCAGGTTCGTACATTGACATCTCGCCGCCGGAGAGCTCGGGTTGCTTGGATTGCTTGCTTGCTTGCGCCGGCTACGACGGCTGATGATGGCCGTCGCTAAACCAATTGCAGGTACTGCGCGCCGGACCCGGAGCAGGACTTCGGGGCCGGGTACGAGGGGAAGGATGTGGTGGTGGAGAACCTGCGGCAGCTGTGCGTGCACCGCGTCGCCAACGACAGCGGCCACCCGTGGACGTGGTGGGACTACGTCATGGACTACAAGATCCGATGCTCCATGAAGGAGAAGAAGTACAGCAAGGCGTGCGCCGAGGACGTCGTCACCGCGCTAGGTCAGTTGCTAGTACACTTTTTTTTTTTACCAGCATATAGCTCACAATAAGCATGTCAGGTTGTTGATAGAACTTGCCAACATGCATGGAATCAGGGCTTCCTCTCGATAAGGTGCTGGAGTGCATGGGCGATCCCGAGGCCGATGCCGACAACGCCGTCCTGTCCAAGGAGCAGGAAGACCAGGTTTGTTCGTCACAACGATCATTCGCAATTTCCTTGGAACTGAAACTTCAGGTTCGGATCTGACAGACCACATACTGCTGGCGATGTTTCTTTCAGATTGGTACCGGGTCGCGAGGCGATGTGACCATCCTCCCCACTCTCGTCATCAACAATGTTCAGTACAGAGGTTGGCTTGGCTGCTGCGTCGTCTTCATCAACGTGAAACTCGAATTCTTTTGAAACCTGTTTGACGCGACTTCTGCTGTGCGTAGGGAAACTGGAGCGGACGGCGGTGCTGAAGGCCGTGTGCGCCGGCTTCAAGGAGGGCACGGAGCCCCGCGTCTGCCTCAGCCATGGTTGGTAGACCTCTCAGATTTCTGGAAGCGTTCTGTCAACAGCGAGCGAACCTGAAATCACAAGGCTGTTGTTTTGAAATTCTGACGAAGTTTTCCTTCGAACCGCAGACATCGAGACGAACGAGTGCCTGCGCAGGAACGGCGGGTGCTGGCGAGACGAGTCCACCAACGTGACGGCCTGCCGGGTATGTCTCTGACCCAGCACGCATGCTTGTGTATCTTTGCCGACCTCCGCTGTCAATGGCGGCCGCGGTGGCTGACTTGTTCCCCGGCGTTACGAACAGGACACGTACCGGGGCCGTGTGTGCGAGTGCCCCGTGGTGAAGGGCGTCCGCTACGAGGGCGACGGCTACACCGACTGCAAAGCCGTCGGGCCGGGCAGGTGCACTCTCAACAACGGCGGGTGCTGGTCCGAGACGAGAGGCCACCAGACGTTCTCCGCCTGCTCGGTAACTTTATTTTTCTTCTATCTTCTTTCACTTGCCACATGATTTCGCCATTGATGCAACTCTGCTAACCTCCTGCTGCACTGATCAAAGGAAACCGCATTGACGGGGTGCCGGTGCCCGCCAGGATTCCAAGGCGACGGCCACAAGTGCGTAGGTAAAAAATCTCTCTAATCTCATGCTGAACCTGAACCATACCAGTTTGATCACTGAACTGACAGAGAGATGCTTACGTTCCATGCGTGCTCCGTCAGATCTGGACGAGTGCAAGGAGAAGCTGGCGTGCACCTGCCCCGACTGCCACTGCACGAACACGTGGGGCAACTACGAGTGCAAGTGCAAGGGCAACCAGCTGTACATACGAGGCGAGGACGTCTGCATAGGTAACGCTGAGTTGCAGAGAGACACCAACTGCGTGGAAATAAATTTTGTATTTTCATTCCACAGTGACCACCTTTTCTGGACTTTGTTATGCAGCTAACAACATGTCGAAGCTGGGATGGTTCATCACCATCTTGGTCGTGTCGTGCGTCGCCGGCGTGGGGATCGCCGGCTACGCCTTCTACAAGTACAGGCTGAGGGTAAGCAGTGCCTCCATCTGAGATCCATGGTTCAGCAGAAAACACTGAACCATGTTATGCATAAGGATTTAAGCGGATGAAAGCTGATTGATTTTTCTTTGTTGTTGTAGTCGTACATGGACTCGGAGATCATGTCCATCATGTCTCAGTACATGCCGCTCGACAGCCAGAACAACGAGAACCAGCCGCTTCGACAGCATGACGCAGAAGCTTTGAGGTAAATTTACTCCAATCAAATTCAGCTAATGATTCATGCATAGCCCTGAATTCTGATACCGAGACTCATTTCAGGCACTGAATGGTCGCTTGAAGTTGAAACACCTGGATTACCAAGTGACGTTTGCATTGAGAATTCACTCAGCCAGGAGTTGCAAGGATCAGGCTCTTCTAAAGTTTCAAGTTTCAACCATATCCGACACATACTTGTGCTTCCGATGATTTTTACTTCGTTTTGTACAGCAGAGACAAAACAACAGTTTGTACCACAGAAATGAGCAGTAGGGAATTAGCTAGCTAGGCATTTGTGCTCTCGTTGATCTGGAGCCAATACTCGGAGTATGTAGGAAAGAAAATATATGCTTCGATGTACAGAAGACGAGACATATGATTCTGGGGTGTTTTTCTTCTCAAATCACCGTGTGCCTCTTACAGATACATCATGCTAAGTGCAAGTGCTCACCTTTCCAAATCCGCAACAAAATACTTCAAAACTTTTATATTTATGTTGGAAGACAATGAGCAGTACACGTGCAATGATAAAATTCACAATTAAAATAAAAAAGGATTGCCATCAAATGGTGACCAGTCATCAGTATATGCACCAGAATAAAACGGTGGTGATGGTTCTAGAACCAAATTGACAAGTCTCGAAAAGGGAATATCATGTTTATCATAAAACTTATTTATCTAATATCTAATTAGCATCCCAACCAAAAAAAAAGAGTATGGATTGAGAATTGTGTTGGATCTTCCCTCGAACAAAAAAGTACCCACTAAATCTCCTTGGGGAACAAATAAGATGTTACAACATAGTATTAATGAGCTTCCTACTTGTAAAGCTCCGAGACTTCGCGAGCAAACTTGTCCATGAACTGACATTTCTTGTCAAACCCCCAACCTGGATTATTCTGCAACACAGAGAAAGGTGCAACAAGAAGTGATTTGCCATGGTACAAAACATAACATCTTTTCTAGAAGGAAAAAAAAAGAGAGAAAGAACGGGCTGGTCAGTAAGATTCAAAGACGCCGTATCAAGATTCAAAGACAGGATAAACCGCTTGACATTGCATCACCCATCAAATTCTACATGGAACAGCGTGTCATGAAAATCTTTAACAAGGTATGTTCTAAAACAGGGCAGCTTAGTAAAACCAACAGTCGAGACTATAAAATACAGCTGATACTACTGGAACATGATTTAATGCATAAAAGGTTAAGAAAAAAAGATTCTGTATGTGGTTAAATTTTGTATACCAACAGGAAGCAGCTATCCTCTTGATTCTATAAAGAGGCTATAAGATGGTCATATAATAATTTCATATGATTGTCAGGTCAAAATGGATCATGTTGCTGGGATCAGATTCAGAGGATGGATTGCTACAGTTAGAAAAAAAATACAAAATCGAACAATTGACATTATGGATAATGTTATGAGCATTCGTTGTAATAGCAAGGCAAACCTTAAGAGATAGTAGAATTTTGTCAGTAAACCGATTTACTGAAGATGGGATGTTTTCAGGAAGAGTGTTGGCAACTCTCTGCAGCTCCTCTTCTTGTTGTTTTGCAGTCACGACATCAGGTCCACTGTACATATCTATGAGCTCTTTCATGTGAGGTGCTCTCTCCATTACATCTTTCACAGCTTCCTGATAGTGATACAGTAGGTTGTATTGATCAGTTAAAGACAACAGCAAAAATTAAGTAATTAACATTCAAAGCAAGCTCAATACAACCACTAATTCGTCCACGCAATGGTTGGTATAATAATTTAATGATTTGATGAAGAATGTAATGTGATATATCATATTGAACTAAAAGCTGAAACAATAGAACCATATATGCTTGCACAGTTAGTCTGGATATCAGCTTGTTTAGTTTCAAACTTTATGTGACTATATCCCAGTGCCTAACTACTAGTATAATATAGAGAACTGAGAGAAATTTGGTTGACATGCATAACAGTCATCAAAGTTAGAGAACTGTGACTAAGCACGTACCACAAGGATGTACATTTATATATTGAAAGAGTGTAATGTATCCGTTGCAGGCTGTGTTATTCTATATGTTCCTTATTGGGCTTCAAGCAGGTATCATCTAAATTATCTAGTAGCAGCAACCATAGGCATATACCCATTGGTGTTGAAGACGTTGGAATTTTATAATGCGCCCTTTAATCGAGTAATGACAAAACAGCACTTACTAGCACAAACATTTTTGTGGAGAAACAAAATACTGAGTCAATTGAAAAAAAAAATCACCTCCCATTCTTCCTGGTTCTGGATGCCCTCATATGCAACTATGAATGGCTTTATCTTCTGTAGCATCTCCTCCAATGACATTGGTGGTTTCTCATCAACATCAGGATTATCGAAATTCACATGGTACTCTGGCTCAAACTCAATCTGCAAACATAAATTAAGAACATAAAAGCAATCAGAAACCACATATGCACATCCATCCAGTTTTGATAATTCTGTAAACTCCGCCGCAGTTGCACACGCACCATGTTGTTGGTGTGACAAGCATCCATGTATGCACCCTCCATCGGATGCGGCAGCGCATTATCTGCAGCTTCTTCAAACGCTTTCTCCAGAATCTTCACCTTGTCCGCACCAAGCCGCTTCTCAAGTTTCTCACCATCAGCGTTATCCCCTAGGTAGACCATGTGCTAGTCGTCCGCCTCATCACGCCCTCGGTCGCGCCCACGACCCCTTCCGCCCCTACCACCGCGGCCGCCACGGCCACCCCGGCCGCCGCGACCCCCATCGCCGCCTGCACCTTCGCCGCCACCCAAGAGCTCCAATGCGCGCTTCACGGCGTCCGCGGGCGATAGCTTCGGCTGCGCGCTGGGAGCAGATGAAGACGCAGCAGCCTGCTTCGCCTCGCGGCGCCGGATGAAGCGGTTCTCCTCGGGGGCCTTATCCTCTGGCGGTTGCTGAAGCCGTGGCACGCCGCGGCCGGCGCCGGCCAAAGGGATCGAGCGTGGCGGCGCGGAGGAGAAGGCGTCGGCGCTGGATCGCTCCGGATCGGGAGTCGGAGAGGCGTCGTCGGAGCGCTTGGTAAAGGTTGGCTGCTTGGGGGCGTCCTCGGCGACGGGCGGCGGAGGAAGCGGCGATCCGCGGCCGCGGCCAACGCCAGAGAACGCGGAGAAGGATGGGACGGTGGACGAGGAGGGGGGCACGGGCTCACCGCGGCCACGGCCGCGTCCAACCGAAGCGGGCGCGGAGAAGGGATCCGCGCTGTCGTCTTCAGGAATGGGGCGCCCGGGAGCGCGCGGCTGCCCGAACGGCGGTGCGCCACTCCCGCGCCCGCGTCCCACACCACCTCCGCCCCCGCCAATGCCGGAGAAGGAGGAGAAGGCGGCCGCGTAGGAGGAGGGGAGGTGCGCACCCCGCCGGGCGGCGGCGCCGATGCCTCGCATGGCGGCGGTGGGGATGGGTTTAGCACGGCGCGCTGCTTAGGGTTGGGCTCAGTTCGGCGAGGAGAATGGTGGGCTGGTCTGCTGTGATGCCTTCTGTGCCTGTGTGGTGTACAGCCGTTGGATGGGATGGGTCCCCCTGATTTCAGCTCATGATCTACGGCTGAAACTCTTCAGTCTCGAAGTTCCTATCCCAGTTGTTGGTGTAAATGGTGTTTAACGAGATGGAATCCCATTTATAAAGTTTGATGAATTATCGTATTTGAGCATGGGAAAAATGCTTCAGACTCATTTGTCTGTCAACATCCAAGTGATTTCAGCCATTTGATTTTCTTGTTGTAAGGGAGTCTAAACAAATAAGTAGTACCGATAGAAGTACTCTTAGCATTATAGAAACGGCTTAGAACACGTGAAAACAAGGCCCTTACTTTCATTTTTCAGGCCGATATGCAAAAATAAGGGCCCAAAATCTAGCTTCAACTCCAGCAGTAAACTGACCTAAGACCCTATTTTGTGTGAGACCTAGTAAAAAAATGGTGGGACCAATGAATGAGAGGGAGGATTGGAGGACCCTAGGAATAGGGGCTTGAGATGGAGTTTGAGAGGGCATGCAAAATGAGAGCCCAAGTAGAGTCTCTGCTGGAGTTGATTTTTTGGCTCAAACTTCTAAATAATAGAGTAGGGGCCCAACTAGGGGTCTTGCTGGAGATGCTCTTAGCATTATAGAAACGGCTTAGAACACGTGAAATACGCCTTTAAACTCGTATATACATAGTACATAAAGGTTATTTGAAAATGCACATGCGGATTTTTACTCAAGTTATTTGCAAAGGGCGGATATTCGTCCACAACAGAAATGGAAGATGTGAGACCTTGTACTCATAGATGGAACCTTGCCCAGAGACTTAAAGACGTTAATGTTCACTACAGCCTTGAGTAGGTACCCATTTCATTCAAGCCCGTGTGTTCAGGTTTTGCTATATACCCAGTGCACCTGACAATATCCACTAATTTCACATCGGATGTGGTTACACTGAAGCTAGAATTTTGAACAGAACAGACCAAGCACCACCTGTAGCTTAGAGCAATTAATGATACACGGCATATCTGATTGTGATTGTCAAGATTTCAGTTGGGTCATGAAGAACCAGAGTGCAAAGCTCCTGTACTGCAATCAAATTCCTTTCGAATTGTTTGTACATTATTGGCAGCGGTTGATGAAGAATACAGATGCTTGTTAGGTGTTTCGGGTGCCCAAAATTGATTGAGAAGAGGTGCCGGATGGAAGGAATTGGCCAATACTTCTGGGAACCAGAGCCTCAAATCAAATGCAACTATGAGCTCTAGAGCAAGGCGGTGTCGTCGTCGTCGTCCAGGGAGTAGATGGCGTCCGGGTGGCCCTCCTCTAGCGCGCGGACCCTCCTCCGTATCCTCCGCAGCACGCCCTCCACGGCGAGGTCGACGGCGTCCTTGGTCGCCTCCCTGAGCTCCGCCGTGCTCCCGTGTCGCCGGTACACCACCCTGGGCGCCAGCTCCAGCAGGCGCGTCCGCATCCTGGCCACCTCCGGCTCCGGCACAGCCGCGAGCACGTCCGCGATGCTGACCCCCCGAGCATGACCGACTCCTTGGGTATGGTGACCGAAACCGGTCGTACCCCTCGCGTGGCAGGTGCCAGCCGTACTGCATCCTCGCCGCGGCGTGCTCGAAGAAGACCGGCACGCAGCCGGCGACGACGGCGTCGAACGTGGAGCGGCGCGTGGGCGTGTCCCCGGGCGGCTCGAGGCAGAACTTGGCCCTGAGCATGGGGCGCATGTACACGACGGGGTCGAGCGCGCAGGCGCCGCCAGCAGTCGACGAGCGTGCACGCGTCCGTGCGGTTGGCGCACTCGGCGAGGATGGATCCCCGGATGTTGGGCCGCGACGGCTTGGAGACGCCGCCGGCGTAGAGCATGAGCGACGTGCGGCGGGAGCGGCGCGCGCGGGCGAGCCAGGCGCGCAGGCGCGGCAGCGACGGCGGGTGGAAGGCGGTCGGGTGCGGGACGGCGTGCTCCTGCCACGGCCACGCGCGCGACTCGAGCGTCAGACGGTGAAGTTGTGGAGCTCGGGCAGGCGGAGCAGCGACGTGGTGCCCCACATCCGGGGCTCCGTGTCGACTGGCTGCGCGTAGTCCCAGGCGGGCCCCGCGAGGACGAAGAAGTGGTCGTGGCCGTGGCGCCGCTCCAGCACCTGCGGCTGGTCGTGCGCCAGGAAGTGCGCCAGCGACAGGCCGTGGAGGGCCGAGTGGTTGAGCAGCGCCGGGTCGAGGACGTAGGGGAGGGCGTCGAGCGCGCCGTAGTAGGGGACGAAGACGGCGTCGGCGCGGGCGGGACGGCCCACGAGGCAGTCGCGCTCCAGGATGCGGTGGTGGAACAGGGGCTCCAGGAACCGCCCGTCGGTGCGGTACCAGGACCGGCTGCGGTTGTGGGTGCGCCGGCCGAGGCCGTGGTTGGCGAGCGAGCCGCACGACCGGTTGGGGTCGGCGTCGGACAGCGGGAACGCGGTGGCGCAGTGCTGGAGGAGCTCCGTGTTGAACCGCGCGGGGAGGCGGCGGACGTGGATGCGGCGGCCGGCGCAGGGGTCGTCCGCCCTTTCGGAGGAGACGGCGACCACGGAGCAGTAGCAGAGGAGGAGGAGGAGGAGGGAGCAGCGGTTGCTCGCCATCGTCATGTCCAGGAGAGTCTCGCCACGGATCTGGACTTGGCTTACCACTGTCTGCAGTTATGGCGCCAACGCCGGCATGCCATGAGAGAGTGGCTCGCGGCAGATCTGCTTGCCGCCTTTGAGCAAACAAGAGTTGCTGGGCCTGCTCTCCTCTTTGCTTGGGCCTCCTAAGTGGAGGATCATACAAAATGGGCTTGTTAGTCTGCATGCAGTTCGGGGCTGGATCGACCATTGCACATGTTAATCCGCCAACATGGTTTCTCTTTTTTTTTTTTCTTTTTTTGAGGGAATATGGTTTCTCTATGACGGCCATGCCACTTGCGATCAAGCTCTCTGACAACATAAAAGCTAAGTTGAATAAAAAAATCAAACTTGTTTAATAAGCATTGGAGATTGTTTGATTTTCTATTTTATTTTTGACTCGGTTCAAATATATAGTAATATTTTATTAAAATCATGTGACATGGATTAGCATGGATGCCACGGAGACGTAAGTTGACGGATTATCACGCTTGCCTATTTTCTGGATAATGTGCGGAGCACACATTTCATCAAGAAAAAAAGTTTTAAGTTATTACAAGAGACCTGAAAGCAGCAACACAGGAAGCGAAACACAAGAACACAAAAAGAAAAGAAACGACAAGCTACTAGCACGACATAAACTTCCTCGACGAGACAATTTTTTTTTTTTGAAAGACCCGGGCAATTGCCGGCATATATTAATAAGAAGGAAGCAAATTACATGAACTTCAGGAGTTGTTGTTGGTGAGGCCTAGGCCACCCCCAACTCCTCAACAGCAAAGTTTAGAAATCACAGGTTACAAATATGTGGAACTAGGCAACATTGCTACACTGCTACTACACGTAATGTGGCAGCATCGCCCGGAGACAATTCACCATAGCTTTGTGGCCCTCAAACACGGATGAGCCTCAATACGAGCAAGAGCTGAGCTGAGCCCGACACCGAACCGTTCGGTCGCGCCGGCGCGTCTCCGCCTAGATCCTGGCGTTTCTCATCACCCACTCCGCATCAAACCGGGGGCCTCCACGCTGAAAGCGCTCGCCGCACCGCGCTGGCCTAGTTCCGATCAGAACATCGGAAGAAAAGAGAAAGTGCACCGCTTCTCAGTGTTCTCACATACGCCGCCTTTTCTCAATCTCTTCCTCACATCTCGGGTGAATCTGAGACCAACTTGAACAGAACCAGACGAAAAGAAACTGCGTTTTGTTATTACGCCGCTTGCGAAATGCATCACCGCGGCGCCAAGGACAAGCAAGGGACCCGCTAAAATGATCATATTTGGCACAAAGCCGCAGCTTTTGCAAAGAGATATACGCCGACGAGCAGCTCAAGTGAGTTCACGCACATAATCTGGACATCAAATCTGTGAGATTGGCCGCGCCATCATTACGTGCTTATTAGAGGAGCCAATGGGCCATGTATAAGCCTAAACAAAGGTTGCCGGGATGTGACTTTGTGATCTGAATCATTTCATGCAAAAGAAGGAAACCTCTCAAGCTGACACATGCACGCGGTATGCTATTGCATCAACGAATAAATGTAGAAATGATGTAAGACAAGGCATGTCGCTCATATCCTACTCCCTCCGTACGTTCGGGAATTGTTGATGCTGCTTAGCTCAAATACGGAGGGAGTATTTGGTACAGTATATCACAATATCGGTTCATTTCAAATAGATCCACTGATCACAAAGAACCAGTCCTAGCCGTAGAGAACTCCGTCCGTCAGTGAGCACACACATGCATGAAAAAAAAAAATAGACCAGCTAGCAGATCTCACAGACTCACACTCTCCAAAAAAAAAAAAGGAGTTGCAGATCGATTTTGCGTGAGCCAAGGGCAAGGAAGTTCCTATTGGATACAAATATGCATGCTTATCAAGTTTGAAAACAATTTCACATGTCTTATCGCAGACAGCATCGGCATCTTCCAAAGACGATGCGCTTGAAATGCAAGCTACCATCCATAGTGGATATGATTTCTGAGCTTGATGCATGAGAGCTAAAAGTAAAACACAACTTTGCAAGGCATATTTAGTCACGCATACGCCGTCTTCCTGCGCTCTGCTTGCACGTGGACCTTTCGTAGCGAATCTCTCTCTCTCTCGTTCAAGCAGCAGCCATTAGTACAGCCCCATATACAGTTGCTCACATATTGCATGTACCTATCGATCTGGAAACATCATGCACGTATGCACTTTTGTATACTTGATTTAAAACATGCAGCTCAAACAAATATGAATAGATCTTTCCTTAGAAATTAACGAAACCTTGATGTGATTGTAGTATATACAAAATAATAGAACGTATTAAAGTAAATTTTATGCTTACTGCTGATCAATCACCCAAATGTGTTTTGGTGTTCAGAAGAATCTTTGGTTAATTGTCCAAGAAGAAAGCATCTATTCCTTTGGGGTTAAAGAACATGCCGTGCCTCCTCCCCTTCGTGCCAGAATGTTTAGGGGTCGATTGGTGGGGTAGCTGCTTTTAGTGTTCCTAGCTACTCATTCTCCCTACTTTCCTCTCCCAATCTGGGCTCACTATCATTTTGACCTGGCAGGATGTTTTGGGATATTTTTAATGATATGTGCATGCATAGTGAAATTAAGATGCTGGTTTGGATACAGAGTTCATGGTCAAAAATCCTAAGGCTAGCCCCAATGGCATGTTTGATTTTTTTTTCCCACAAGTACATCACATAAGTATCAAGACATTTATTTAATTGTTGAGATAGCACATGTCATGCATTGTTTTCATTTTCCCTATTTGTAAAGAATACAAGCAAGAGACCAATTATCTTAGAAACAATGCACACATGGCTTTATCTAGATGAAATCATTATTTTCTCTATGATCTCCTCATCAGTTCCTTACCGCATCGTAAAAACTATTGATATGACACCTTATTTAATACGAATACTCCGATCCTATTGGTAGCCTAAGTACTGAAATATCCGGAGCATGCTCTGCATCTTTTTTTTTTCAAAACAAGGTTTAACGATAGATGAGACTAACTGCTTATTTGGAACATTAATACATATATAACGATGGATCAGGTATATATGTACATGTGACAAGGATAGTGACACCCGTGGGAAATGCGTGTTGTAGATACTCCACCCATCAGCCAGGTCCGAGTTCTTCATATCAAATTTTTAGTGCCGATATTGTTTCTTCTTAATTAATATGCAAAAAAACCACATATTTTCACCTAGTTTTCTTATGTACGTATGCTATGCCACATGTGCACATCTGCCTCGGAATATTTTACAATTGTGTCTCTGGCACCAACACAATTTGGGTGCAATGGATTCACTATGATACTATATAGATAGTGACTTTAGGTTCCTTTTGTTCTTCTGGTAGTCTGGTAGTACTACTTGGTATGTTGTGATGTCTGCTCGGCTATAACCAAGTCCGGGGCTCAATGCAAATGCAATGGTTTTAAATTCGCACACAATCTGGACGCCATCATTTTGACATGACGATGTGTGTACACTTTTTCCAGGCATTGATAGCTTGACCCATCTCGATTATGATTCAATGCACTCCTATGTTACACTCATATGATCAAGATAAACTTTTAAAGTTCTCTTCTTGATGCACTAGCATAAACTAATTATTCCAGAATACTGAATTATATCATCTAAAAATATTAACCTTTTTACTATTTCTTTAGAGAAGTTCTAGCAAGTAGAGATGATAAGCTGCATATGACCTTTTTTTTATATAGAGACGGAGATGCATATAACATAATCTAAGAAATGTTAGTTTTTTACTTCAATACTCTGTCTCTTTCTCTCATCGATCTTCTGCAAAGAGGGGCCACGAGGAGACTGGCGAGGCTTCGAGTAGTTGGCGGTGGCTGTGGCTTTTCTCCCCGGGATAGAATAATACCCAACGAGCTTTCTGCTAGTAGACCTACACAGAGAGAGAAAGAGAAAAAGCAAAGCAACTACTAAAGTCTAAAGCGTAGAGAGAGAGAGAGAGAGAGAGAGAGAG